>JARBEQ010181309.1:0-12776 GCA_030265355.1 Tritonia tetraquetra
GTGCCTGCTCCTCTTTGATAGTATTACTAGTGCCTGCTCCTCTTTGATAGTATTACTAGTGCCTGCTCCTCTTTGATAGTATTACTGGTGCCTGCTCCTCTTTGATAGTATTACTAGTGCCTGCTCCTCTTTGATAGTATTACTAGTGCCTGCTCCTCTTTGATAGTATTACTAGTACCTGCTCCTCTTTGATAGTATTACTAGTGCCTGCTCCCCTTTAATGTATTTTATTTATATCAATGATAAGGACCTTATTCATTTTTTTCTTACTTACATAAATTAATTTTACTTTTTATTTATATCCCAAATGGAATTTGCAGGATGATGCCAAGATGATACACATTGAAGAAGAATCCAATAAAGATGAGGGTTGTTATTATCTGTTTGAGATGAAACACAAGGCACTCTGTCCTGTCTCCTCGGGTGGTGTGCTTAGCATAGGATCCATAGTGCTTATAGTGTAAGTAAGGTTCACAGAGAAAAACAAACCCATCATTTAGCTAGTTCATACATTTTTTCATACACTTGGTTGACCCAGCGCAGACCAGCCAACCCATATGCAGATACGATTTTGACTAATTTTTCCTCTTTGGGAGTACGCTTTTCGTATCTGGTCGATCAGAGCAGACGTTTCGAGCGATAAGAACTTATTTTCTGCGAAATAACAAATTTTCCGGATGTATTGGAGCTCTTTTTATCGGTAGATACAGAAATGAAGGATGTATTATTTATTTACGCATGTGTACTGTAGTATAGTTGTATCAATGCTCAGGGTATTTACAATACCATTTTTGTTCAGAAACCGATACTATCTTTTTAGCAGTATTTCTGAATCAAACGAATTCCATGACGGAATACACAGATTTCACTCGATCTCTAATTTCCGCTGCTCGTTTACGTTAACTTTATTTAGTGCCAAGATCGCGATCAGCCTTTTAAATTCGAAAACTAATATTTTTTAATGAATCTATTCATTTGGTCACTCACTGGATGGCAATGATTTTAAAACACCGGGCTTTCGTTGGTAGTTTACCGTTATGAATATCGACACAGAGTTCTACTTTGGTTTTCTCTCAACCGATCACTGATAAGAGTAAATTTTGAGAGTTTTCTTTAGAAACCCTATTTATTATCGTATTACTCGTGGTAAACCAGTATGTGTGAGATCATTATTAGGTTGGAAACCGGCTTGGTCCCAGTAGAAACAAGGTGGTTTACCCGCTTAGCGCACAGTAGGACTCCAGAGTAGTACAGTAGTGAAAGGCACAAACAAACAAAACCAAGCCATTTCAAACTTTAATCTCAGCGTTTTGGGGGTGTTGTTATAACTTTTAATTTTGAATGCTTAACACATGAAACTTTGCTGAAAACTGAAAATTTTGATTTTTACATCGGAAATACTCTTTTTGAGCTCATGGAATTGTAGGTCTAATGTACTTTTTATATCTTTCTTTCTTATCCAATTCCCTTTTACCATTACAGTGTAGGGCCAGCACTATGAGTGCTGAATTTCTCTGGATTAAGATATTAAGCCAAGCAGGTGATCAACCCACTGTGAACTATTTATATTACTAGTGTAATAGCCTGTTCAATGAACAGAACGGGAGAAGCATGGAGTTGATAAAACATTTATTTGTGCAATTTGTGTTACAAAATTAAGAAATAAACATTATATCTATTGTTCTTACGTATTTGTGCAAACGGTTCAACAGAACTATCGCATCTTTTGTACATTCAAAGAAGAATACGATTGTCTGAAAATAATTACCTACCTTCAAGACTCATATGGGGTAGGACTACTTGACGGGGCTTTGAAGCTTAGGTAACATTACTTATGAGTTGTGAAGGAGTGGGGAGGGTGGGATAGAAGTTTATTTGAGCTTTGCCAGCTTGACAACAAAATGTTTTCATTGCGCTCCAATCCATCTAGTCTAGGTTTTATTGAGCTTCAAAAGTGTGTTCTTTTCTCCTAATAATCTAATTGAACGCGCCCCGCCCTTAACTTTTCTCTTAACATTAAAGATGTGCTATCAAAACTAAGAACTAAATTCAGAGAAACAAAGCATTTTCTATAAAATCAACAACACCTGTTCAATATTTTATACGCTAGGAACCTTCTCCATCACAATTGTAAATCGCATGCAAAATTTGGTAGCGATCGGTTCGGTGGATCAAAAGCCTTAAGAGTTCCAAGTTTCCAAAGTCACAAATATATAATAGATTTAATGCCATGAAACTTGTTCAAATGAACATTTTTTCTGGTATGCGCAGAAAATACTAGTTTTGACCTGAAAATACTAGTTTTGGGCTGATGGAATACTAGTTTTGGGCTGATGGAATACTAGTTTCAGTCTCTGAGGGTTGGCAGGTCTGCCAGCTACGAGTACTCTCACAAATGACAAATGATTATTCTCTGCGTGTTATCGGGAGACATTTAAGGCACAGGCAACCTCAAATATTGTAAAAGCCTAAACCTAAGCACATCCCAAATAAGCTCGTTGTATTACCACTTAAGGCCCTAGGACAGTGAGCTGATTACCTGCCTACCTGAACAACTGATTCTTCACCACTGTGTCCAGCACGCAATGCTCAACATAAGACCAAGTATAATACTTTTTGGTGGTAGCGTGTACTTTGATCAAGAAACGGAAAAAAACATTTTTAATGGAATATAAGTGAATTTATTGTTCAAGCATGTAACTTTGTTGTTTTCTATTTTAGCTCACACAATTATTCTGATCTGCGAACAGTGGGTTTTTTCTTCTCTCTTTAGAAAAAAAAGAAGTCTTAGTTTAGAACAGAAGACATTTACACACGAGTTTGAAATTATTTAAATCAACAAATAAGTCATCTCTCATGCTTTGTTATTGATTATCTTAACAATTGCTAATTTCCTTGGAGGCTATATTATGTATCGGTGCATTTTGTTGTTGTTAATGCTATTTGTGTCTAAGACATATTTTAATCAGTAGGTATCAATTGATTCAACACAAATCATTTATGTCCAGCCAAACTATTTATTTTGTTTCCCTTGCTTTTGTTTTTTTTATATAGGTTCTTCAGTGTGGCAGGTTTATACCTACTGGTAGGGTTTATCTATCAGCGTTTTATTATGAGTTCCAAGGGACTTGAGCAGATTCCTAATTACGAATTCTGGAAGGATTTAGGAAATCTTGAAGCAGTGAGTCCTTTTTTAAGATTTTGATGTTTGTGTTTTCAGCAGATTACAGATTTCTGCTATTCCAATTTCTTATGTTCAAAGCACCCTAATGGGTTTTTTTTACATTTAAAAGAAAAGTCTTCTCTATATGGAGGTATGGTTGCTGACTGATGTAGGCAGTAGACTTCTGTGGCGGTGGTTGTTGGTTCAAGTCTTACCCCAGGTTTTTCATTGTTTTCTTGGGCACGAAACTTCACTTCAATTGTCTCACTCAACCCTGGTGTAGAAATGGGTATCGTTTCTCAACTCGGCGGTTGGAAATGTAATCTGCTACAGATCATAATCTTACCCAGAAAGTCACAAATTGTTCAACTGCTTTACGCTTCCAAAACTGGGTTATGTTAAGATAAGATGCAACTTTATTTGTCCTTTCCAAGCACATTGTCATGGTAAAGCAGCATCCTAGACACAAAACGAGTAAAGAGACAAACATGGTATGAATTTCTGCAACATTCAGTAGCTTTAAATTAAAAAATACTGATAAATATACAGGCATAGGTACTTAAGATAGATATTACTAGTCACTAGAATTTAACATGTCAACCCTGCAAACACCAGCACAAGGTCCAAATACTCTGAAGGCCTTTCTACACCTTTTGAGTCGCTGCAATATAATATGTTCTGGAAGACAATTTCGGAAGGTTGGATTTGATCATCTCACTCTGCCCTGAAAGTACAATTTGTCATCAAGGCAATTTCCTAATCTTTAGCGAACATTATTGCTGTTACGTTATTTTTCCGGTCTGCCTCTTAGGCCTCGCTGATGGGTGGGTTCTTAGACGGGGACCACTGTATTTGAATTGAAAGCTATTGAAAATATATTCCTCTCCAAATGCTCATATTTATCACTGTAAACAAAGTTACATAATAGTATTTTTTTTAAGTGACTGTTTACAAAGATAGTTGAATCAAGTAATCATAATGACTTATGTTGTGTTTATCCAAAGGATGGCTGTGACTTTGTGTTCAGAAGCAGAGGCCGACAGAATACCGGTTTCAGGGGCATTGGAGATGATCAGCTGGACTCGGAGGAAATCAGAGATGACAATCTGTTGCCTATGTAATAACGTGTGTGTTTGAAGCATCAGTGCTGGAAGAGCAAATTAAATGTGGTAAAACTGTAACTGTAAGAGTTTTTAACTCATTTCCTTCCAATTCAACTGATAGATGAATGTTTGGCTGGCCAGCGGTTAAAGACGTCAAATGATAATATAATGGAGGTTTGCTGTGTTGGTGAATCACTGAATTGTTTTTATTCCACTTTTAACAGTGGTTTAGGAGTTTTTGTTGTAGAAGATTTTTAAAAAGATATTTTTAAAGTTTTGTGTGATAACTGTGGTGACTGTAATTTGTCTTACCCCCAAACTTCACATACTTGCTAAAGCAAAGTCTTCATGTTTTGTGAAGAACTCAATCGCAAATGAAAAAGATCATAAAATTATTTTTGCATTGAACAACATGACCAAGCCATATTATCTGTGTCATATCGAAAAAAGCTAATTTGTTACTTGAAGTTTGACTTTTAAACTTGGGGAAACGTTTTTCAAACATTATAAAAATAAAATATTTTCTTTGAGCTGTAAGGCCCAGCGCACATAGGAAGACGAAAGGCTAAACCTGAAATGTGGCATGCATGTAAACAGAAGTGGTAACAAAGATATGAACAGACAGTCTCTCATGAGTAGTGTTGCCGACACACTAGAAATTATGCAAAATGCTTGTGGTGCCGTGAAAAGAAAAAAGGGACACGATCCCCTTTCATTTTTTGTTTCAGTGTCAAGTACACTATTCAAAAACCACAATCAAAACATGGAAGCACCAGTGACTTGAGCTCATCAGAAGTAAAAAAGAAAACAAACAATGTCATACTTCATCAATGAGCAAAATGTTTGTGTCGTGAATCCTTATCATTTGAGACTTCATTCAAATCTTTTGTGAACATATGTTTCGGGTTTCACATTTTTATCTTCTTACATGAGCTGGGCCTAGCAGTAACAGTGAAGTTATTCTATCACATATTTACACTTAGAGATAAAAGTTTAATTTGACATAAAATGTAATATATTTTGATATCTAGATTAGTTTCCTTACCATGAGCATGATTACCAAATGCCTTTTTGTCAAAGAAGGATCACAAATCAAAACTTGAAGTCAGTTTTATGTAAGATGTGAATGTTTTTGCCGGAAGAATTATTGAGTGAAATTTGGAGAGGCGTAATACGTGATAAAGAGACTGAAATTTTGCATGAAATGATAATTCTATCGATTATCTTGGTTTAAAAAAAATATCAACTCATCTTTTCATATTATGACATTGGTTCATCCGACTGCCATGAGGGGAAAACTTTCATTTTCCTCTTTGTTTTCTCCCTTTCATTTTTTTAAAAAACTTCATCTGATATGTGAACTTTGTTATTGTTATGTATATATATGCGTTCTTATTTAGTTTTCATATCGCTATCATTTTGTCATTCTTTATTATATTATTGAACAGTGGGGCACACTTTTTGTTTCTTTCATTTCAGTGCATAATATGACTCGGTGATAGTAGATTATGGGTCTTTATTTTATTATGATATATTGATGACAAGACTAATGCATTAATCAAGGCTATGAATTTTAGATTTAATGGTTCTTCATCGTTGATCTTTAAAGAATAGTGTGAGATTATTGTCTAGTTTCAATATTTTGATTTTGACTGGGTTTTTTGTGTTTTTAGAAACACAATAGGCACTTTATCTTTCTAAAAGAAATAACTCATAATATATTTGTTATTCCAGCTGATCAACCTGTTCTATCTCACATCAGGGCTAAATGATTATTATTTGTTTGTTTTTTTTAAATTCTTTTAAATTTTCTTCCCTAGACATTTACCAAATCCTTAGAATTATGTTGGCTCTTTGAGAGTTAAAACTTGTATCATTCTTTTCCTATTTCTGTTGAAGAAGCCTTTTAATGCACTTGTGACATCTGTCCATTTTTGGTCGTTTTTATTGGAAACAGTGAACAACAGGTATTCTCCACAATGCGTTCTCTATTAAAATGCTCTATTGCTTTACTTTAAGCACACTGAATAGTCTTTGATGGATGATTTATATTAATATGTCTAAGGCTTTGTACCCACCTGACTGACAGAGTGCTTCCAGAATCCTTCAGACCCGATAATAGTTTTTATAACAGAATGATAGTCATCTATCTGTGTCTATGTAACCAACAGGAAAAGACATGTCATTTTGAATGCCACATGTTCTATTTTTATTGATTGCTGGTATAAGTTGTCTGTTGGGAGCTTGAACAATTCCTTAAAAAAACAAAAAACAACCAAGCACATTTTTTTACTCAGCGAAAAATTGTCAAGTCTACACCTAAAAACTTATTTTTCTTTCATATTTAGAATTGTATCATATTAGTGCACTCCCTTATTTTTGTTGTTGGGATCTGAGACTCGCCCCTTTTTTCTTTGTGTCATTTACATTACCAATGGACACATCATGTGAAAGATACGACATGTCAAAACAACTCAGTCGTTCAAGCATCAAATATTGAGACTTATCTGTCAGGTGGACACAAGATGTGCTAAGAGTGATTTGTGCCTCAAAATCTGAAACAGATTGATGACATAAATATCATACCTGATGCTGACATTGAGATTCTCTAACACAATATTTGTAAAATTGAAAGAAGATAATCTTAGGAAAGCTACAAGAAATTTGTTTTTGTATTTTGTATTACACCACACTACGAAGACAATGTCTCATGACAATCTACTTCTTCTGTATATATAATAACAGTACTTTTTCCCCCCAATATGCACACTTTGAATTTGTTTTTAATTGGTGCACTTTCTTTAGTTGTACAGTAATAAAATGTTCTTGAATTTTGTAGCTTGATATGAATAGTACTCACTGCACTGGTCCCATTTAGAGTATGCCCTGCAGTGTAATTCACTCACATTGTTATTTTCTACTTTTCTTGGTCCTGTAATTTATTGCTTATGTATTCATTGAGTGTCATTGAGATCAACACAGCATATTGTATTCTTTGTTATTTTGTTCCAAATTCTAATCTTCCTTTCTTTTCTCATCTTTTGGTTTTGTTTTGTTTTCTGATCTTTTTGTTTTCCTTTCTTTTCTTTGATGTTTTTTTTTGGTGTCTTTTTGGTTTTCATCAATAATAACGGTTGATCAACTTGGGTATTGTGTGTTCTCATGAAAATGAACTAATTCTTTTGTATTCCCCTGCGCTATTACATTACTCTCATGAAAGAAATTGTAAATATGAAATGGTTTTCTCATATGTATGAATTTATTTATTCCCTTTTTTTTCCTTCTTCTTTTTCCACCCTTTAGGATGTCCTAAGAAATCCTTTATTGTTGTTAATGAGAACATCCCTATAATATTTTAACATTTGATTTGTCACTGTGACTCAGCATGTTTAATTTAGCTACCCCTAAATGTCTTGATCACATGGCTGACACAATGAAGGGAGTCACTGGCCACTGAAGAATGAGAGGTTCAGGGTTTGAGTCCTTTGTACAGGTTCCTTTTCCGGACCTTTCAGTGTTTTCATGGCCCTGCCCTCGAGGTTCAAGTGGAATCTTCTCAAGTTCTGTTGAACCACCTTTGATAAGACCTTACTGTGTTTTTGTGTTGGAAGGTGTAAAACTTCAAACTTTAGAATTTTTTAACATAATGAAGAATACGGTTTGGACATAACAATATATTCACTTCTAGCAGAGGTGGTGGCTGTAAGGAAAATGAACAGATTTTGCCACATCAGGCTTATTGTGATTAGGCAGCCATTATCGAAACCACTACCCCACTGTGAGACCTTTATCTTGTTCAGAATTGTTTCTTTCTAAACAACTCCAGTTTGTGTGTAAGTGTAATTTCAAAAATTCATGATGACTTGAAGAGTGAAAACTAACAACGAACAAATGTACAAGGTATAATGAATGACTACAGTCAGGGATCAATGTTATCCACAAAGGGCTTAGATTGAAAGTTAAAGTTGCAGTGGAATATTTGTTTTGTTTCCCAAAACATGACAACGTGCATATTTTAAGGTGTCAAAAATCATTGAAAGAATCTGAGACGGGAATGGTTTGTTGGTTTTTTTTACACTTACACGTTAATGAATTAATTGACTGAAAAAAAGAGGAGGAAAAAGAACCATTGCTTGAGAATATTGTCTTTGTTGCTGCTCTGTTTATATTTAAATGTATTCATCTCCTCATGTTACCAGTAAGTTATGCTCAATTATAAGCATTCTTTCGCAATGTTTTTATAACAATTATTGTAAAAAGAGAGAGAAAATGGATATGAAGTGGCAAATTTTCCTTGTTTTAGTTCAGGGGTAGCCATATTGTCAACAACTGTTTCATTTATTGGCCTATTCTATTCTCTGATCAATGCTTTTCAGTTTGTTGCCAATGAAGGATTGTGGACTCAGTGGGGCAATCACCAGCTTGTCTGAAATCCTTTGATTCAGAGAGCAGTTTGAACACTGATGGAATCCATGGTGGTCCATTTGCCTATGTCCAGATATGCAAATGCATTGAGGACCATTCAGGGTGAATTTAGGGCTGGCCTCAACACTGATTTGCTTTGTTCACGGGGTGTGATCAAACAACATAATAAATTGATGCTCTCACAGTCACTGCTTGCCAAAAGTAAAATTAATACTCTAGTTCTTGTTTTGTACCATAGTAGTATTCCAACTGTATTTCAGTCATCCATAGATGGTGATTGTATTTCAGTCATCCATAGATGGTGCTTGAGGGGTTTGGCTGTCAATTTGGACAATTTTGGCTTTTGATTTGGACACTTCTTGTTGGATGCACAGTGGGATGATCACCTGCTTGCCTTATCTACCTGATCCTAAGTTTTTCCAGCTCTTTCTTCAGCAATGCTGGACATGGAGCTGGTTACAACACTGTATATGGCTATCAAAACAAAAACATGTTGGATACAGGTTTGCTTATAAGTGCCTTGTGCTGGACGTATGGTTGATCGAGTATTATCAAGGGGAACTGCAGTGATTGAAGAGTGATTGAATAATATTTATTATATACGATATGGAGAGCCCTAAGTGGCAATTTCTCCCAGTTCTTACTAAAGCTGAGGAGGTGACCTCAAGGGCGACAGTAATTTGATTATTGCCTATTGGCCTTATTATAATGATTAATACTGTTCAGTGTATTGCTCATGGCGCCTATAAAGAATGATGGGCACAGCGGGATGATCATCTGCCTGTCTGAAATCCTTGGATCCATAACTTTTTCAGCTCTATGTTTTGCCACATGTGGCGGTTGTGCACCATTTGTGCTGGCCCCAACACTGGATTTAATGGGGCTTTATCAAACAAACATATATTATGACATGGAGATAGAAGATGTAGTCCTTTTCTATCTCTACTATTTCACTCAACTTCTCATAATACGAATACTGTTTGGAAATAATAAAACAACTGATTTTGTACATGGTCCTACATTTTTCATGTTACATTTTCATTTCTTCACTAAATATTATTGTCAGTTAAGATTATTATCATTCATTATGGTTATTTTATCAGACATTTTACAGGAAGGTTTATGAATTATAAACAGGAGCTCAAAAGTTCTTTTCATACATGTCTTTGATTATTGTTTTCAACAAATTAAATATTTCATTATTAAAAGCTGTGTAGTTTACTGAATAAGTTATGTGGAAGATGCTGCCCTTTTTATCACTCTTTTTCACCTTTACTTATCGCATTTGAAGGTATATTTAAAATAAAAGCATTGTTATATTTGTGTGTATCATTCTATAAAACTTACATTCCACACATATTGTTAATGAAGCAATTGTTTTTTGTATCACATCAGATGTTATTCTAACACTGTAACTAATCAGTGAGTCTCGTAAACAAATTGTTACACAAACGTTAACCTTTACCGACACCCACTAGTTACATGTCATATTCGCCACTCACAGGTGCTTTTTACCCACTGACTTTTAAAGAGTGAATAACCTGTATTTGACTCTCAAAATACCCCTATTCGCCACTCGCGGGTGTTTTTGACACATATGACCCCTATTTGGATGTTCCATTGATAGGCTTTTTCAATTTCAAGATATAATTTTTGCCGAAATTCAAATATGTAAGCGTAACAAGATATGAAAAATAAAAATGATAATTGGTAAAAAATGAAACAAACAATAACATACACAGGTAGAAACATGAAGGGATGAAGCAACAGTGGCATTTCAAGTAAATATCTATTCATTTAAAGACACAGCAAGATATGAAACCGGGTGGGTAATTTTACCCGCGAGTGGCAGTAACGGTTAACAAAGAGTATAACTTGACAATGAATTTTCCCTCCTGTTCTTTAGATTGATACTTTATCTTTATATCATGTTTGGAGAGTACAATAAACATTATTATCATTCAAACATAACAATTCTGTATTCGATTCTTATTGTTTATACTTTTCTAAAATAGCAATGTTAATCATTAGGGTATTTGGTATTTCCATTCACCAGATACAAGTGGTTGGCTGGACCTCTTCTGTGGGCCAGGGGGGGGGGGCTAACCCGGTCCACACTCCTTTGTCTTCTCTCCCCCTCACCTATCGTCCCAGCTCCCATGGAGCTTTCTGTTCTTGTCCAGGAATGAGATGATCTGATTTTGCTTGGGGTTTGGGTCTCTTGCTGGGTGGAAATATTCAGTTGTATTCTTATTTTTTTATTTTTTTTATTATATTTTTTTTTCATGTAAATCATCTCTCTTTATAGTAGTATTCATTCTTACAGTATAGATAATAGATTACTGTATATTTTATGAATTGAGTATATCCCTTCTGCAGGGGCTGCCTGAGTGAAACTGTTTCAGTCACGTCAGACTGGGATAGGGACTGACTGATCTACTGGAATCTACTTCTGTTCTGTCTTTGAACTATGTGTCATCGTCCTTGTCTTACTTTTTCTCAAGCGCTTATGACCCATGAGTGCTGCAAGCGCCTCTTTCCTAAACCTTGATTTGTTTGAATCCGTGTGGCGGGCGCTGAAATGACCTATCTGTGTCGATAGAGCCCTAAAACAGCAACAAACATAAACAAACAAACCTTAACTTGATTATCCTGTTTGTCCGTATCTACAGTGATAACTCTCTGTGCTTTCTTGATCAACATTATCTTCCCATTATCTGATCCAGTTGTCGCCTGCTAATCCGCTCAAAACTAATTCTATCGATGCTTTGCAGCACACTCTTTAGTGAGCTATTTTCTGATTTTCTCTTTCATCCTTTCATCAATCCTGTTTTAGTTTTTGCTTCATATTTGAGAGATTACAATTTTTTTTCATGTTTGTGTTTGTTTTGCTATTTGGGGGGTTGTTTTGGTTTTTTATTTGTTTGTTTAAGTCATTGCCTATATCATAGTTATGATTTTTTTCACATTCCTTTTAATATTCATTTACAGCAGGTGTACTCCATTTTTATGAATATATTATCATGTCAGTGTCAAGGCATTTCATTTTCCTTTTTTACTTTTAACAATATTATTGACAAGCACAGTACTAACAACATTTTACATTGGTTATACATTTTCGTAAAAAGGCAATGGCCCCTGTTAAAACTTTTTTCTTTTAATTCTTGACTCTATTCCTCTTTGAAACATTTGACTCTTTTGTGATTTTTTCAAATTCCCTTTCTTTTAATTTATTTATTTACTTTTCAAAAATGTCATTGCATTTCTTTTCATCTGAGACCTTGGTATTGAGTATAGACTAAACAGTTATTACTTTACATTCCAACTGAAGGTCTTGTTTTGAAATAAGCATTCACCCTTTCCTCTATTTTGCCCTTTTGGCTTCATTCAAGTTCAAGCCCTGTTGTTGAATATATGTGGAAAATAAGTTTGTCAATACCATTGAACCTCTACTAATTTTCTATGGGCTAATAATAGAGTTGAAATGACAATAAATAAAAAAGTTTATGATTTCATTCTATTTTTTCTTTTCATTTTTTTCATTCCTTTTTAAAAGATATTGGACATTGATTTTTTTATTTTCTAAAAATAAGATCTCTTACGTTTGAGAACACTTCATTTGACGCAAAGAGAGGAGTGAATGAAGTTTATTCATTAAACAGTGGTCTCGCCTAAAAAAGAACCTGATCCGTCTTACAACCTGTCGGGGTCCAAAACGGAATATTTTCTATATGATTCTCATCTCTAAGACCTTATTGTTTTAATGGATTTCGTGCTCGGATATTTTGAAAATATATACAAAACAAAACGAAACTCCTCAGTTGAAATGAGTGATAAACGAACAAGATGGCGGGCGCTGAAATGACCTTTCGGTGTCGATAGAGCCCTAAAACAACAACAAACAAACAAACAAACAAGATGACTAAGGCTCAACTTCCCTTCATTTACAGTACAGCATCAAAAAGGTGTAATGATCAAGTCAAATGGTAGTCTGAAAGAAGAAATAAGTCAGAGAATCAGCAAAGCAACAAAGGTGTATAGCCAACTTGGAAATTCTTTTATTGGTAAGAAAGAGCTAACAACCA
>JARBEQ010181420.1:950-12776 GCA_030265355.1 Tritonia tetraquetra
CATCCCCCCCCCCCCCCCCAACAAATGGCCACGTCACATCAAAACAAAGAGTTTATTAATAGAACTACTAGCGGGATAAGTTCCTCACAAAACCTATTGGGGCGTGTCTAATACGAATATTTTAATGACTCAGATTTGGTGATATACATGAACAGTAGACGAACTATGTATCTACACATATTATATCTTTCTATATGCTATCGTCTAACAATATTCTTTCCCTCTCTGTGTTAGTCTGTTTCTTCCCGGTAAGCAAGACGGCGACCGTAAGCCGGTAAATTATTTTCTGTTCTCTGTAGCAGTAGATTCGTTTTAAACAAGAATTCCTACAAACTTTCATTGTTATTTTACTGGCGCCAAATACAACTCGTGTTTTCAAACATCTTTTAATGTCTCTAATTTCACTGATGACTGTCATTCACGGAGAAAGGTGTCGGCATTCTCTGTCCATAACAGCTCTGGGCTGTTGTTACATGACGCGTCGTTGCTCATCGATGACGTGTCGCTCTGTCTGAATGTTTTCACGTTTCCATTACCAGGCCCTTTACACACTCCAAACCTCGCCATCGGCATACTGTGATTAGTATCGGTCCTTACTTGATTTTAGCGATATCTACTGACGTTCATCGAGTTATCTCACCAACCAATAAATGGTAAACTCTCTCAACGAAAAAGTGAAAAGTAATACTAGATTTATATAGAATGTGTTGAAAAGTGATACTATTCAGAAAATAATGAAACGTAATAGTATAGAATCACAGTGGGTTGATCACCTGCTTGACTTAATATCTTGATCCAGAGAAATCCAGCTTCATAGTGCTGGCCCTACACTGTAATGGCAAAAGGGAATTGGATAAGAAAGAAAGAAAGAAATAGTATAGAAGATCATAGCAACTCTGTGTGAACATTCCAGGAACATACGACGAATATTATTCCAGTCTATTTATTATAGTGAAAGACGCCCCTTTCTGCCAGCAATTCCAAATTAAATACACGTAAATGTTCTTCCCGGCCTTTCCACCTGCCACGTGAAGCAATGAAAGGACTCTATTGTCCGACACTTATCCCTACAAACTCGCTGCTTTATCCGTATCAACACCTTTATCCCGTGTCCCGGTACGCGTTCAATAGGCACGGTGCCACAGGCGTCCTTCGTGGAAAGCCGTGCAAGGGAGAAGGCGGCAGCGCAGCGCTTTAGCCTTGTATAAAAAGGTTCGGTCTCGCGTGAAATTGCGTCTTAAAACGAGCAAAAAAAAACAAACGAGCAAACATCGCAAACAAACAAACAAACAAACAAATAACGTGCCACATGCGTTAATCCAGAGCGAAAAAGGGCGAGAGACATCCATTTATTTATGTGTCGCAATCGGTATCATAATCGATTTCATTTCATTGTGCACCGATTGTAATTTAGCTAGATATGTCTTGAGCTGACTGTTAAATGTCATGATTTGTAGTGTTCAGATGGTTCTATGTAATTGATGTACTTTTGTTTACTGTGTGTTGTTTATCGATGGGACACGACATTATGATAATGTCCTTTACGGATTAAAAAAGGATACATTACCTTACCTTGGTAACATATTATATGGGCTGGACCTACTTTGTGAATAACTAGAAAAAACTTGATTAAAGCAGATTCTCTCTCTCTCTCTCTCTCTCTCTCTCTCTCTCTCTCTCTCTCTCTCTCTCTCTCTCTCTCTCTCTCTCTCTCAAAACAACAGAGCAGTATTTCTTTCTGACTCACGCAATCAATAACGATTGGAACAGATAACGGTCCTCTCCTTAATGACCCACCCTGGGTGGAGAGACTAGGGTGGTCTAATGATTTTGAGGTCTATACCAGACAGGTACAACCATATTGGGAAGACCCAAATTAATACTATAAACTCTTTGGGAAGGCCTCAAATGAAGATCCAGACTAAGAGGCTACATGCCCTGAGGTGGCAACCCCACCACATATAGGACGCAGTGGGGTAATCTCACACTTGCCTGAATCAAATGAATTTAAAGTAAAAAGCGTGTGTCCGTAAAAACCTTACACCGAAAGGTACTAAAGGTTATTCGATAAAGAAAGAAAGAAAGAGAGATAAACGGTTGGTTCAAAAGAATGAGAAACAGTACATCCCACCGGAACAATCCAGGGTACAGCACTATAGAAATTCTCACCTGTTGGCGAAAACACATGTATTTACACGCGCGATTACTCGAGTGACCATGATAACAAATAGGTACGTAGCTATTTTTACATTTGGTAGGTACTGGGCGCAGAGGTAGCAAAGAGACTTAATAAATCTCTTTGGAGGTAGGCTTCTCGCCTCTGAAACGAACGGTACCGGGTTCGATTCCCGGCAACGACACTGTCGGGTATTTTCTCCTTGAAACTCGGTGAAATCCTATATGCCACTCCCCAGATCCTATTCAGGTAGGAGGGATAAAGAACCTAGAATTAAATCACCACGAAAATAAATAAATAAATGAAACCATCTGTTTTATCTTTATGTCACAACGCATGCTCGGAGGTGTCGATTTTATTCAACACATGCGTTACAACACAACTATTTTATGCTAATATTATGATACTAGATTGAGATCCCGCAAATTTGAGGTGTATTTTCCTTTTCTATGTTAAATTGTCGCCGTTTCTTTTCCTGCAGCAAGGACACCCGGCGTTGATTGGGGCATCGGCGACATGATGTTCCCCTTGGTGCAAAAACTTAAGACAGAGAAACGACACATTCTTCTTCTTTTCGTTTCCTGCATTCCACCTCTGGTGTATTATCGCAAGTTTTACTGCTTATCCCCTTACAACTAGATAGAAGTGTTTGTATCGTTCTTTCCGTCCACAATCCGCCCGAGGAATAAATTGCCAGAACATTTGGTTGAATTTGATAGTGTGGAACAATTCAAGAGCACAATGCAAACGCTTAATCTGTAGTTGTAAGCGGATAAGTTGTACAGATTGCGATACTACACCAGAGGTGGAATGCAGGACATCGTGTTTTACTTTGACTGACTGGTTTCGTTTTTATCTTTATCTCCTAAACAGTAAACAACACGCTAGTGTGTTGTTGTAAACCACTACCAACATGCAGTGTATATCAAATTCTTCAAGCTCTGAAAACTCAAAACGTGATACACTGTATCTGATTAGATTTGACTCATCTGTGGCGCCATGGTAGTGCACTCTTCAATGGAATCTGAGGTCCCCAGCTTGAATCCTGGTCAGGTCCAAAAGTTTTAAAGGCTATTTTTCTCGCTGTGTGGGGGTTCAACTTCTTGGAATATAGAGGTGCCGCCTCTAAAATGTCAAAATTGGCGCAAAACTGACAACATATAACAAAATAAAAAAAATTAGATTGGCTATAGCAAAAGAAACTATGTCACTTGGTCAGCCGCAGTTGCAATTTTGATGCTATACCAAAGCACACCCTGGAAACAACTCAGAATAAAAACCCTTGATCTGGTTCCCAGTGGCGCAGAGGTACGGTTCTTGTCTCTGAAGCGAAAAGTACCAGGTTCGATTCCTGGCAGCGACACTGTCGGGTATTTGTCTCCTTGAAACTCGGTGAAAACCTATATGCCACTCCCCTGATCCAATTCAGGTAGGTGGGATCAAAGAACCTAGTCCTATCGGAGATGGAGATAAACTCGGAGGTCCAGTGTGCATGTTGCGCATTTTAAAGAACCTGTGGCAGTTGAAAATCGATAAGAGTAGGCCGCTGTCCGGGCAAAATCAATTCCTACCACAAAGGTCACAGTGGGTTGGCTCAACATCTTGATCCACAGAAATCCAGCTACAAAGTGCTGGCCCTACACTGTACTGGTAAGAGAGAACTGGATAAATAAGAAAGAAAGAAAAGATCTAGTTCCCAAAAGTAATTATTTATCCACCTATTTAGATCAAAGCTCTACCTCTTTAAAGAAAAATCCTTTCATTTATAACATTATCTGGAATCTTAAAGAAAGATTAAAGTTAATAGTTTATGCCCTTGGCAACACATTATAGGTAATATCAAAGACTGAACCCCCCCCCCCCCCCTCCCCCCACCCCCGACTTATAGTCTATCTCTGATAGGATTTGATTCCCTAATGGAATACTCAGGGTCAGAGCCATGAAATTCGAGAAAGTTGTAAGGAAAAAATCCCCATGTCACCTCATGGGATTCAAACCCAGTGCCTTGTGCTCATGAAGCGTAAGCGTTCCACTATAACTATAAAGCCCCCTATCTGGAGTCTTATGGGATTGTTGGAAAAGAGGAAGCATGAAAAACATGAAGATTTATTTGGTTATACACAGTGGAGAGACAAGAGAAAGGCCGGGTCAATGGGACCTTGGCTTGAGACCTATTCTGTGCAAGTCCTGTCGCAAAAATACAGTGTGCCGTTAAGAGCTTACACACCTTTCTTTCTTCTCTTTTCCTCCAACTCCCATCCATTCATTTTCCCACATGCAGGACAATTAACGACACAGTGCCTTCACTATCCTCCTACCTTGTATTTGCACAAACAAACGCTCACACAAATCACCTTCCCAAGTTAGGTGTGTGATGTTTTAGCGTTTCTGCATGAAACAATGAATGGCCGTTGTATTGAAAAAAAGTTTTGACGGAAATGCTATGGATCGAAGGATTTCGTAACAAGCAGGTGATCAGATCACTGTGTTTGTAAAGCTACTCTGGATCATAATTTCATTCTTTGTTGGACTCTTCAAAGCATCTACAAACTGCATGTAATTGACCAAGTCAGAATTAATACTTTTTACAAACAACACCAATTCCGTGTGTACACAAAAAGGCATTTTTATTTTGACTATGTGATTACAAATTGCAAAGAATGGTAATGAAATATAATGTGTGTGTCTAGCTTTGAAAAAAAATGCATTATTCAATTGTGACTTCGGCTCCAACTGCTGTCAAGGACTCCTTTAACTTCTCAGCCTCTTCTTTGGGAATATCAGCTCGAACTATTTGGGGTACTGACTCTACAAATTTCTTGGCCTGAAATTAAAGAAAATAATTAACAGTAAGGAACAGCTGACAAAGAAGCTCCAAACAACAACAAATCCTAAACAAAAACAAATATAAACTAGCTAAGTTGAGTCAGTAATAATGAAACCGTCATTGGGGATTCCTAACCATTCAAAGTCAAACAACTTTCTAAAATGAACCCCACTCTAGGATCCACAGCAATTTCATCTCTTTGTCACTTCTACATTGATATTTGTATCTTTTTGGTTGAGATCTACAGGCCTCAATCTCATTTCAACTCCTCTCTATTTCCATTTTTAAACATGGTCAAATAACTAGTAGAAATATCTAGACACTAACAGGTTTGCAATTTGTTATCTGAGGACATGTGATAAAATATCAACAAAAATTCCAATGCTTGGTCATCACTACCTGATTCCCGTTTGAAAAATTATCAGTCCAGCAACAAGGTATTCAGTTTTGAGTTGACATTGTTTTGGGGAACATAAGCATTTTGGCATTCATCCGTACACACATTAAAAAAAACAATTTAGAACCAGTCGAAAAAAATGAGATTAACAATGAAATTTACCTGTACTAAATTCAATCCCTCAACAACATTCTTTATCTCTTTGATCAAAGGAACTTTTTTGCCTGCATCAAACTGTGTCAGTTTTACAGTGAAAGTTGTCTTTTCTCTCTTAGGGGCGACATCTTCCTCTTCATCTTCAGCCTTTACAAAAAACAACAAAGAAGAATATTATGTATAGATATGATTAACCCTTACTGGTCTAGGGTAATTTCAATTGAAAGACAAAATCATGAACAATGGAAATAAAAGAAATGTAATTTCATGTCCTCAAAATCCAAATGATTTTCTTTGTCTGTATCATCTATGACTATAAGGACAATGTCTGTCTTCTTCTTCTTCTTTGCGTTCAACGGTTGTCTACAGCAGATGTTGTGAACTGGAATGTTTTCCTTCGGTCATCAGCAGCGCCCCATCATTTTTTGTTCATGTCACAATCTTTGGGCCGAAATTTGGATCTGAGGCACGCAAGGTTTGTGCATTCTTGGAGTATGTGGCTGACAGTTTGTTCTCGGCTTTGCACACACACAAAGATGATTCTGCTACACCTATTTTTTTTTTCAGGTGAGCTCTTACGCCCCAATGTCCAGTTCTGAGGTGGAAAATGGTGGTTTGTTCGGCACAGTTTATTTCATCAATGTGATCATGGGCGAATGAGTAGTTTTCTTTTGTATTTAAGAAATTTAATGTCTGTCTAAATATCTAGTCTTCAAATTCAAATAATTGATTTTATTACAGGCATTATGAATGGATTACCTTAACTCGGATCTAATTGTCTATACTATGACACTTGGCCACCAATGGAATCTCAAACAACTCATAATCTACTTCATATGATTATACACTTTGAAATGAGCAAACACACAAACTGCAATGCTTACCTGTGTGGCCGCAGCAGGCATGGCACCCATTGCCATCATTGGGGCATCTTGGATGTTCAAAGTTTTCTGAGATAGAAATGAAAAAAATGAGAAAGAAAAAAAAATTGGGGGAGGACATCTCTCTATTTTTCAATTGTTTTTTTTTCATCATCATCATTCAGTACTCTTCTGAATGGTGGATCCAAACACCAGCGAGCTGTGCCAGCAGGAGCTAAGGACACAGGTCAAGGGGCAGAAGACTGACCAATAAACATGAGCAAAGGCTTGGTGGGAGGCCTTATGGTCCTATCACCTATCAACCACACAGCCCGCTAATACTCTACTTGTTTGAACCTACCTAATTCAAAGCATAACAGTCATGATCATGATGATAAATGAACTGGAGGGAAAGAACAATGAAAATTGGCAACTGGAATGCTGGATCTATTAGTGGAAAAGAATAAAACCAAATGAGGTAGACCAAGGAGGATGTGGATGGAGGGATTGTTTATATAATAATAAACTGCAGTCTACTAAAGATAACCTCTCGTAAAACAAACTCTTGTTTAAGATGATAAACCCTTAACCCAGTCGTGATTTTTTCCCCTGATACTGATTAGTAATTTGAAATGATTAAAACAATCACCGTCAGTGCAGTTTCTGCTAAAGATAAACTCATCAATCTCAGTTTTCGGCCATTCATGTCACTAGCTCTAACTCTTCATACATCGCACTTCACACTAAACAAGCATTTGTTCACAAGCAACCATACTGGAGATGAACTGAGCAGACATTGTGTGTTTGTTACCATTTTACCCATTGTGTACAAAATCACATTTTCTGATAGGCTGGAGTAACACGAGGCACACTATCAATTTTCATTACCAAAGAAAAGAAAATTCACTGTAAAATGAAAAAAGAAAAGGCTGTAAGAGAGAGGAATGGAGGAAGCAAATAAACTTGACACCGAAAGATAAAGGGACAAAATTTTAAAAAAGGAAACAAAAAGATGGAAGCTCTCAATCTCAATCTATTATTTTCAATGTATTTTGTAAACTAAAGCATGTCATATTCAAAATAACCAATAGAAGCATATCAAATGTCAATGTAACCAACGAAAGGAGAAGTAGGCTACAAAATCCAGATAAGGTTGCTTTTCAAATGTATAAAATAAAATCTTTAAAAAAGTGCTTTACACACACAAGATAGAGAGTATTTCTGGAATAAAATGTTCTGAGCATAATATAATTTTTCCCCCTTTTTAATTTGTTGGATGTGAGTGTTTTACTCAATAGGGGTCTTTGCTATGAATGAGACTTAATCTTCACAGCAGTGGGTACCAACAATCTGTAAATCTTTACTCTGTGACTGAGTGGTATACCTTTCAGTGTGGTCTAAAATATTTCAGAGCAAAAGCGGAAAAATACAGTAGGGTTTTGTTTGTTGGTAAAGAATAACAAGGACCTAATAACGCTAATAAAAAATGCAATAGAGATAAAACAGGAAAATTAAAAGAAAAAGAATCAGAAAATGACCCAACCAGAAGCGCTCTTCAATAAGGGCATGATAACAAGGGGGATGCTGGGAAGTTGTAAACCAAAGGGTAGGAAGGTAAAGGAGATGTAAAAACTTCTAAAAAGGGATCGATCCACCATAAGAGTGACAGGTAAGGACTGATAGAGAAGGTCAAGGTCTCCAAAGGGGGAGGGACCTAGAAACACTTTCTGGTTGGTTAACAGTGAGGTAACATTGAACTTGCACACACACACCCGCAGTTCTTATCAAGGAAACCTTAAGTTATTCACTGTCATGAACACAGTGAGAAAGCAAAAAAGAATAGATAGGGACGACCATGAGCCTTTGACTTTGACAATACCGATTCCGTTATAGCTTATCTATACTGGTGTGTACTTACAATGAAGGAAAATCTAACGCACACATACAACTACAATTCATGTTACTTTGGACATTTAAAAGATATTGTAAATAATCCTTCATATCTGCAAACACTCAATTCAATAGATAACAACAGAGAAATCTGGTCACAACTGGATTAATGGGGCCTTAGTAGATCACTGTTTTGTTTTGACTCAATCATAATATTAAAGAAATAAGATAATTTTATATAAATTTATTTTTAAAAATCTTTAGTTTAAATATTGCCCAACATTGGTATAATATAAAGTCGAGTGAAGTGTATATTCTATCATAGAGGGATAAAAGCAGGCAACAGAAATTATTTTTTAAAAGAACAATTGACAAAACTAAAACAGATCTATCTTTCTTTATCATTTTGTTGGGGGTTTTTTCTTCATCTTTTGGTGATGAAATATAAGAAAAACTTGCATAAGGTGATTAAATATAAACAGTTTAGACAAAAGTCAAGAGTATGTAAAAAATTGGATAAAAATAAAATCCCTAAACAAAAAGATATTCAACCTAGAGTAGACCCAAGGAAGAAAAGACGAAAGTCATAAATTGTACAGTAAAGAAAAAAATATACTGCAGTCCCCACAAGATAACCCTTAGTGATCAGACAAAAAGTTTATCATAAGCAAGATTTATCTCCTCCAGATGTCAAGGGGAATAAACGATCAATGCTAATAGAAATCATTTTATTCATTGGTTTTGGAATGAGAGTGATAGCGTGCCCAGTATTACGCAAGCCAATCAGAAAATGCGATTCCCTCCCTGGTCACATAACAAAGCAACAATAGGCTAGCTCCAGTGTGGTTGCTTGCTAAAAAAACACTTATATGGCCCACAGTGCAACATATAGAGAGTGAGAGCTAATAACGGATGATAGAAAATTGAGACTGATGAGTATGTCTAAAGCAGAAACCACACTGACATAGTTTAATTTAAACATTTTAAAATACATACTAATGATTGTTAAGAAAAGAATCGGGACTGGATTAAGGATATATCTTAAACAAGGATTTAATTCAAGAGAGGTTATCGCTGTGTTATGCGGTTGATGAAACAAAAAAAAAAGAAAGAGGCTGTAAATAGAGAGGTGAGGTGGAAGTTTATCCATAATAATAGACCTAATCTAATAATACAAATATATATATATATATATATGAACCAACTGCAATTCATTTTGGTGAGTGAAAAAAAAGACAAGTTTTGAAAAAGATTCCAATTTTCCCCTCATTTGAAAATCATAATTCTATGAACTAGAGACCAAAAAATGAAATACAATCGAACCAAAACTAGTGTACAGTTAATTGTTCCAAATTTGATTTGTGACAAGTACAAATCATGAGATGAAGAAATATAAAAAGAGAAAACACACATCTGGACTAGTTACTAATATCATAGTAGGGAGTTTAGATTGATACAACCAAAGTTATGGATCCCAACTCGAGTCAGATCACTTTTTTCCCTTTTCTCTTTGGCCATGACCTCAGACATTACATAAGTTCTTTCTTATCCAATTCCCTTTTACCATTACAGTGTAGAGCCAGCACCATGAGGCTGGATTTCTCTGGATCAAGATATTAAGCCAAGCAGGTGATCAACCCACTGTGACATTTGTGGTAGGGATTAATTTTGCCTGGACAGTGGCCTTGCGGCCTCCTCTTATCGATTTTTAACTGCCAAGTGTTCTTTAACGTGCGCAACGTGCACACAGGACCTTTGTGTTTATCGTCTGTCTCCAATAGGACTAGGTTCTTTGATCCCACCTACCTGAATAGGATCAGGGGAGTGGCATATAGGTTTTCATCCCCTGCATAACATAACACATATAAAATGATGTGTCTCTCTATTGTGACTACTCCATTTTATAGTGTGCTTGAGCACTTCAGAAACTGATACAACTACAACACAATCAATCCACTTCCAATACAAGCTGTTGCTATTATAATCCATCATATCATTGCTTGCCAATGATACTGTTTTAATTTTACTTGCTGTCACCCACCATCAACAGTGTTTAGGTGCCTTGTCATCTTCCCAGTTTGATCACCATTGAGAGCTTAAAATCAAAGATTGTCAGTTAAAAGATAAACGACGTGAGCAGTGTCACTGCACCGAGGTCAGTAGGAAAGTGAAGCCCCTTTGTTTGCCAATGTTTGATTCAAAATACTTTGCTCTATTGAAATCAGAAAATTCTGAAACTTTAGTCTTTAGAAGTGAAGCACCTTTGAGTAAAATAGCCTCAACAATTCAGCGGAAACAACTCTTAAATTGTCCTCGCTCATTATATAGTGAAAAAAAACTGAGTCATCTTTGCTAAAATCATATATCACATACAGTGAGAGACCTGCATTTTGGGACTCTGACACTTGAACTGCTATGGGGGCTCCTTGCAACAAAAGCAAGGTTTAACTCACTCACTACCTGTCATTTTCTAATTGCAAAGCGGTTCCCTAACAGTGTTTTTGGCCATTAGAAAAAAAAAATCACACAAAACTTATTTTCAAAGACAACCAATGAAACTCCCTTGAAATAAACTTTAATGTTTGAACTTTATTTTGCAATAAAATGTTTTGGAATGGTTTGAATGTGCACAATCTTTAAAAAAAACTAAACAGTTAGAGTTCTGTTTTTGTCCTCTCCCTCCAAAATATCTCTAATTTTTGTCACAAAAACATACGATACGACTCGAGGAACATTCTAACTTTAGTGAAATGGCATTTGTTATTTCAGGTCAAAAGAAGTCTTGTTTACCAAAGGGAAATAGACCAATTAATTTGATTTTTTTACAAAGGGTAGTAAAATGGTTGTTTCCCTTGATTTGAAAGTTTCAAGGCGATGAAACGGCGATGTGTTGAGAATTTTTTGTAAAGTTAATTCCAAGATTGTTGCGGATCCGATAGTCAACAGCTTATCAGCAGGGTATGAAACTGTGTGCTGCCTTGGTAGTGAGTGAGTTAAAAAGTTGCTTCAAGGACTTCTCAGTCTCAGGGATTAGGGTTTTATTAGTTTCCAGGAAAATCTGACAGTTTTTGTACAAACATGATGGTATTTCAGATAATCTTCATGCAATGAGAAAGAAAATGCGTCATAAAAGCAAAGCAACGGCACCGACATTACTTTAAAGTGATGGTCCCAGTGGCTCAGAGGTATGGTTCTGGCCTTTGAAGTGAAAGGTACAGGGTTCGAATCCCAGCGGCGACAGTTGTTGTTTTTCTTCATAACACTCGCTAGAAACCTATTTGCCACTCTCCTGATCCTACGAAATGAAGGTAGGTGGGATCAAGGACCTAACGGAGACGGACGATAAATTTGGAGTCCTGTGTGCAAGTTGTGCACATTAAAGAACACTTGGCAGTTGAAAATCGAGAAGAGTCAAAATCAATTCCTACCACAAAAAAGTCAAGAGTGGGCTGATCACCTGCTTGGCCTAATATCTTGATCCACAGTAAATCCGCCTCATAGAGCGGGCCCTACACTGTAA
>JARBEQ010181642.1:0-12772 GCA_030265355.1 Tritonia tetraquetra
CCCCCCCCCCCCCCACCTGGCGGAGCTTTCGCTTCGTGAGCAGAAGGTACTGGGTTTGAATCCCGGCGGGATTTTTTCCTTTGAGCTCTCTCGAGCTGTATTGCTCTTACCCTGATAATTCCAATGGAATCAAGTCCTATCGGAGATGGACTATAATTCGGAGGTCCCACCTAAAATGTGTTGCCAAGGGCGTAAAAGTAACAACTTTAAACGTTAGTCCGTAGGCAATAGTTCCTCCCATGTCGTTGACACATTGGGCGGATCACAACGCTCCATTCATCCCTGGGTTTTTTAAAGTATAAAGTTATACGTTTTACGCCCTTGGTATCTCGTTATAGGTCATGTCAAAGCCTGGGCATCCGATTTATAAGTCCATCTCCGATTTGACTTAATTCCCTATGTAAACTGCGTGACCACCAACTCAGAGAAAGTTCAAAGGAAACACAACCCCTACGTCGCCCCCGGGATTCGAACCACCGTCTGTACACAAAGCGAATGCGTTACCGTTGTGCTACGACATCACCTCAGTTGTTGTTTGTTTGTTTGTTTGTTTGTGTGTGTGTTTGTGTGTGGTTTTTTTTCGTGGGTTTTTTTTTTGGGGGGGGGGGGCGGGGTTGTTTTGTTTTTTGGGTTTTTTTAATTGTTTGTTTGGGTTTTTTATTTGTTTGTGTGTTGTTTTTATTGTTGTTGTTTTTTGTTGGGTTCTTTTTTTAGGAGGGGGGGGGGGGTGTTTAAATTTCTGGGGGGCCACCGAGTCCCATCCCTCCAGTCTTTAAGTCTATTTCCACTGTAGCGAGTCAGCGTAGTCAAGCAACATTGGCCGTGATCAGTGTGTGGATGGGTGACCTTTGGGCGCTGTGTCTTCGAGCAAGACACTTCGCCCTAGCTCACGAGGCGCTGAACTTCGGCGACCCATCATTGTTGGGGGTATGAATTAGAGGCCACTGAATGAGAGGCCACTAGTTACTTTTGTATTTCTTTGATAATGTATTGTAATGTTATGTAATCTGTATTCATTAATGATTGATTATAATATGTCCACCTACGTAAAATGCAGTTTCCAGAAATTTTTTTTTTTTATTGTCAAGGGAAATAATTGTGTTAATTGGATTAGTTAGCAATAATAGTTGAGTTATGTCCCTTTTATCATCATTGTCTTCATCATATCATCACCATGATATCATCATCATCATCATCACCATCATATCATCATCATCATCTGAGGGGATTGAGTCAGATTTGGCGTTCATCTTTTTTCCCCTTAGTTTTTTGTGGTGCCAGAGACATATTTCTTCCTTTCTTTCTTCTGAGATGACGAATAGCTCAGGCGGTTTAGCGCGTGACTCTCGCTCTATCTCTGGTGGCAGACCTGGGTTCGACTCTGAGTTTCGCACGCCACGTTTTCTTATATCACCTTTCCCTCACATCCTGATACTATTCATTATCAACAGTGCGGCGCGACCTTACTTTCAATTATTTCTTCATCTTCAACAATTTTTGTTTTTGTTCTTTTCCTATTTCATCTTCTTCTCGTCTATCTCCTAGCTCTTCTTCGTTTTCATCTTCCTCCCACTTCCTCATCCTCTTTCTCTTCTTCTTCTTCTTCTTCTTCTTCTTCGTCTTCTTCTTCATCCTCTTCCTCCTCCTCCTCCTCCTCCTCCTCCTTCTTCTTCTTCATATCCTTTTTCTTCTTCTCCTTTTTCTTCTCCTTTCTTCTTTGTCCACTATTTCTTCTTCTTACCTCTCTTCTCACCCATTGTTTCTTTCCCCCTTCTCTATTCAAAATGCCACCGCTGCCACCACGACCACCACCACTCCCGTCGCCGCTACTATCATTACTACTGCTGCTGCTACAACTGCTACTACTACAACTACTACTAATTCTTCTACTACAACTACTACTACTTCTTCTACTACTTCTACTACTACTAATACTACTACTACTATTACAACCGCTACTGCTACTACAGCTACTACCACTACTACTACTATGACCAAAGATCATATATAATTAAGATATTCAAATCAATAATGATAATAATAATAATAATAATAATAATAATAATAATAATAATAATCAAGAATATTTGTACAGCGCCTTCCGTCGAAATCCCAAAGCGCTTTGATGAGAGTGATGTCCCTTTATTATCGAGTGTTCCCAGAATTGTCTTATTGTTTTGGTGCGTTCAATACTCGATATGAAATGGCATGGTCGTAATGCATTCTTTTATCGAAATTATGTGAGCTAAAAAAAAGATCGCACTAAAGCCACACAATGCGTTCTATCCGGTGCACGCTATGGCAAAACTATCACACAAGGTGCGAGGGAAACTACTCTTAAATTTCCTCACTCATTATACAGTGAAATACGCCGAGTTGAATATCTATGCTATTACTACCACCCATCTGTGTGTGTTTTCTTTCTCTTCGTTTCTACTATGTCTGTTGTTTTCGTTTTTGTGTATCACGTCCAGTTTTCTGGTGAGCAATATAACTGCGTTAAACTTGAAGAACAAATCAATGTGTTAATGTCTACGCTTGCCACACCCTGACCTCCCTACATTTCAACAGCCAATCAGAGAAGAGACCATGCATAGCGTGGTGACATGGCTTTCATCACGATACTGAAGAGAAACTCCCCACCTTGTAGATCCAGAATAAATTCCTATATAAATGAATGTCGGGCAAAATATATACATTGTAGCCAAGACGAAAATATGGATTGCTAATTGAATTAATGATACGTGCATCAGTTCATTTTTCATGGTGTGACAATTAAAAGAGGAAGAGAGGGAGAGTGAGAGAGATAATTTTCTCTTGTTTCCCATGTAATTAATTATTGTTCTTTACAAAATGAAATTATTACTTTTCGGGAATGTTTTGGAAGTTTTCGTTGTGGTCACCTTTCAAGCCATTATCCCCACGCCTGTTGCCAACAACAGCATAGACCCACGACATCTTGATGGCGACGACAAACCTTCTCTACCAAATACAAAAGAACTCATATCTTTTGGACCATTCCATTCACCTGAAACTCATGACAACGTAACAATTGCATCACCGAATCCACCGAACACAGATGACAACATACCTATTATGCCACCCATGCCACCAACCGCAAATGACAACATACCTGATAGGCCGCCGATTTTACCAAGCGCAGAACCTTCTCAACTAATAGGCGGCGGCAACCTATCTATCATAGAAGCTACTATACCAACATCCGATGGCGGGATAACTCCTCCTGGTACAGTACTATGGTGGAATGAACCAGGTGGTAATGATGATAAGGGCTGGGAAGAAGGTGGCCTCGCGCAAGGTCGTAGTAATAACACAGATGACAAGATACCAACTATGCCACCAAATCCACCAACCACAGATGACAACATACCTAATAGGCCGCCTGTTTTACCAAGCGCAGAACCTTCTCAACTAATACGCCGCGGCAACCTATCTATTATAGAAGCTACTATACCAACATCCGATGGCTGGATAACCACTCCAGTACCAGGTGGTGGTGATGTAACGGGCTGGGGAGGAGGTGGCCTCACGCAAGGTGGTGGTGATGAAACAGGCTGGGGAGGAGGTGGCTTCACGCAAGGTGGTGGTGATGAAACGGGCTGGGGAGGAGGTGGCCTCACGCAAGGTGGTGGTGATGAAACAGGCTGGGGAGGAGGTGTCACCATGCCAGATGGTAATAACGGCTGGGAAGAAGATGGCCACACGGTTGGTCCAGGGAAATGCTGGCATCATGAATGCGACCAAGGTGATCTTGGCAAAATAAATGAGTAAGTATTTGTGTAAATTAATAAATTATCAATTTCATGTTGGTAGTGTACCGAATTATGTTACGAATTTATTTATAATAATATATCAATCATTAATCTTATATTATAAAGCTGTAGGCCCGTTTTTTGTCACGGCTTTCCTAAAAATCTACAATTTGTCCATTACCGTCATGAATTATTGTTTTAGTCAGACTGTGTTTGTATAATAGTGAGAACGTTCAATGTTAAGGCAAACAATTTTGTTCTTTAAAAAGATTAAGGCCTTGGCAATCTCCTTTACATTCACTTCGGTGCGGACATAATTCACGTCTTCGCGTTGCGGTGACTGTAATTGGCTTTGTTTTGGGTCAACGCACAAAGTTTGCAAACGGTATTTACTCAGATTTTAAAGCATGACTTTCGATTTACAGTACAATAAGTAATTCGTGGGAAAAATGATACCAATTTAGTGTTGATGCTTTGAATGTTTTCAAAGCGAAATAGTATCTAACAATTAATTTTTGGTCAGACGTTAACATTTTTATCTGACATCCCATTAAAGTGTTCACACATTACAATACAAGTAGTGGGTTTGAGTACAATGGAAGCATTAATTGTTGTCGAGACGGCAAAGCTCGAATGAACATTCCCCGCACACCATCCCACCCCTTCCTTCACAACTCATAAGGACGGTTACCGTCAGTTTATCCACATAATATACTCATGGAGCCCTTTACGCTTCCACATTTGAATGCGTTCACAATCAACATGCCACCATCTTTCACGCAACTCGCATGCCACCCATTGTCACACCAATGGACGCGCAAGGGCTCCATTTCACAAACACACATGTACACAGAGTCAAGGCGTCTCTAGAACAGTGATTGCGCCGCTTGCTTCTCGATGCGAAGGTCTAGGTTCGAGTCCTACCTTTTGCTGGATCTATTTTTTAAATTACTTTTTTTTACAGTTTTCATTGCTCTGCCCTGGAGGTTCACGTGGAATCTTCTTAAGTTCTCTCTAACCACATTTGATATGAACAGTATGTGTCAAATAGAGCGTAAAACCTCAAATTCTAGAACTTTTTATACACAGATAGGTCCCCTCCATTAAACTAATTCAGGAAGGCGACTGATGCTTGGTAGCAGCAAGAAGCACTGTATATTCAGAAAGTACCCCATACAATAAACAGCACTTGACGAGACTATAATATATTATTTCCGGGAAAGGGTAAACAAAGGAAGGATGGGTGAAATGTGATGGAAAGGGGGTGGAGAGGGCTCAACATTACAGCATTGATTGATAAGAAACACCAACAATAAACATTTCCCATTGTCAAAATTCCAAAGCGCCAAAAATGTGCTTTTGCTGTATGCTCATGGAGCCCCATTGCTTCTACATTTGAATGTGATCACAATCAACGTGCCACCATATTGCATTTCACCCATTTTCACACCAAGAACTGACAGTGGACGCGCAAAAGGGCTGGACACGTAAGGGCACAATCGCTTTAAACCAAAGACTGTTTTCTGTGTGGTGTGCGATCATGCCCACCACTTTTAAAATATAATGCTACAAGCAGGGGGTCCCAGTGGCGCAGAGTTACGGTTCTTGCCTCAGAAGCGAAAGGGACATTTTTCTCCGTGGAACTCGGTGAAAACCTATAAGGCACTCCCCTGATCCTACTCAGGTAGGTGGGATCAAGAACCTAGTCCTATCGGAGACGGACGTGCGCACGTTAAAGAACCCTTGGCAGTTAAAATCTATAAGAGTAGGCCGCAAGGCCGCTGTCCGGGCCAAATTAATTCCTACCACAAAAGATCACAGTGGGTTGATCACCTGCTTTGGTTAATATCTTGATCCAGAGAAATCCAGACTCATTATCATTGTATGGGCCCTACTCTGTAATGGTAAAAGGGAATTGGTTCAGAAAGAAAGAAATGTTATAAGTAAGTCCGATTTTTGTCATGCATGTTCTCAGTTCCCAAGACACCAATTGCAACCACATTTTGCATTTGGTTTAGAATTTAGCTGGAGGTGGTTCTTTACGTATTGAATATTGGATCCATAGTGTTGTCAATTTTATAGAAAATGTTTTGTTTCTTCTAATTTTGTTTATCGGCATTCATAGTTTTTACTTTCCATATTCTATATTGTTTTGTGCTTCTGACAGACAAATTATTAGTTCATGTGGTGTGGTCAATAGTGTTCACAAATTGCAATACAATAGAGGGTTTGGAGCGCAATAAAAACAATTTGTTTTCAAGCTGGCAAAGCTGAAATGAACTTCCACCCCAACCAACCCCACTCCTTCACAACTCAATAAGTATCATCTGCCATGGGACTTGATTCCACATGGAATACACTGGGTCAGAGCCATCAAAACTTGGGAAAGTTTCAGGCAAAGATCCCCACGTCGATGCCGGGATTCGTCTCGTGTCATCTCTGTATCAAGAGTGCCCTAAATTACCCCAAATAATACAAAGTATAATTACAATAGGACGCAGAAGTTTTTAGGGACAGTGTCTTTTGGGTTTAAAAAACAAAAAATTGTCATTTGTTGTTGTTTTGGGGGTTTTTGGTTTTGTTTTGTTTTTTGTTGGTGTTTTTTGTTTGTTTGTTTTGGGTTTTTTTTTGTTTTTGTTTTTGAATATATTTTTTAATATTTTTGTTTATCTATTTATTTATTTATTTATTATTTTATTTTTTTTGTGTGTGTGTGGGGGGGGGGGGGGGTATTTAAGCAAGGTTTATATATTTTATATCGTACTATCAACAAGGGGGGAAAGGGAATGTATGAACTTCCAAAAGGGACAAAGCACAGGGACGCCGAACGTTTTGGGCCACAACGCCCTTCTTTCAGCTAACAGACAAATAACACAGAACACATAACACGAACACCAAGGGCCGTCCAAATCCCCCTGGTTAAGTCACTTACCTTTAGATACGGAGTCGGTGGTTTGAATCCCGTCTTGTGCATGATTCTTTTTCCTCTGGATCTTTCAGACCTATAAGAACACTGAGCAGATTTTGCCACGGCGAAGTATGGATCATAATCGTCCATACAACTTGCAATGACAATACTATCGTTACCACTACTGAACTTCTGTCACCATTTCTTTGTCTCGTTATCAAAACACAGTTCTTCAATTTGTTCATATTCTCTCTTTTCTTCTTTAAGCAATGGTTGCTTTAGGGAGGTTTGTGGTTGTTTTACAGAGCACCTTGATGATTATCAATATCGTGATCATTATTTTTATTCAGGGAAAAAAACTGGACTGATTCTGACTACAATAACAACGAATGTGATTTCTGCGATGGAAGCTTGAAGTAAGTATGAACATCATTGCAGTTTGTAACGTATTATGTTATTCATAATGACGATGGACATGACAATGGTGACGATGATGATGACGAAGATACTGATAATGTTGGTGTTGATGATGGTGCTGTGATGAGGGAGAGTTATGATGATGAAAATGATGATGGTGGTGAGGATGATGATGATGATGATGATGATGACGATAATGTTGTTGTTGTTGATGATGGTGATGATGATGATTATGATGACTAAGCATGGAGTCAACACGGAGATTTGAAAAGAAAGACAGACAAAACCATGCGTAAAAATACAATCGAGAGTTTATTAAATGTATTATCGACACGATGCCATGATCATGATCAATATCATTATCCAGGGAAAACGTTAATTACGACTGCAACTCCTGCGAACGTCTCATAGACAACATCAACAAAAGGGACTATGCGGCTGAAAGAACATTTCTGTGAGTATGGACGTCATTAAAAAAATACCGTTGTTGTACATAATAGTAATGAAAACAATGAAAATATTGATAACAATGATGATGATGGTGGTGGTGGTGGTGGTGGTGGTGATGATGATTATAATGATGATGACGATGATAATGAAGATGATGATGATGATGATGATGATGATGATGATAGTTATATAATGATGACATGGTTGTTCTCTCATCAGAAATATTTCTTGATGTGGTCAATGCAGAAATAATTCACAAATCAAAGCCAAAACCAATAAGATTTCGTCGCTATTGTTAGACACTACCTAGAGGCGCCGGTGGTCAAACGGTTAGCACGCTGAGCCGGTCAGGGTGGTCAAGCTACATTGATCATGATTATTGTCTGGACGGGTGACCACTCGGGCGCTGTGCCCTTAGGAAAGGCACTTAACTCTGCTTACCTCACTCAGCTCAAGTGTAAATGAGTACCAGGCCGAGGGCAGCGAACGATCTTGTCAGAACGCTAGTGCTGAAGCGCCTAACAGGGAGCTGGCACTGTATACTCCTCATGGAGTTGAGAAGGATACAGGAGTGTTATGGCCTGCCAGGGGTAAACTATACATTGTAAAGCGCATAGAGCATGATGAACTTCGTGGATGTGTGCTATATAAGTGCTATGCTTTAGTTTTTTTTACCTTTGCTTTGCTTCGCTGAAACTGTATGTAAGCAACTTAAAAATAGCGACCTGCACACAATACAGCAGATAAAGTAACCTGGTAAACTATCATGTACTATCCACTTCCATCCTTTGTACATTAATAGTCCTGAGTCTCACGGGATCCTTATAAACATTTTACTCTTTAAGCGACGAAAAGGCATTAGTGTGTCGAAAACATAATACCAAACACACAAATCGACAGATGCCGTGGAGGCAGACCATAGATGGATAGATGCGAGAATTGGATAGCGAGGAGTTAAGATTGGATAGTAGTCTCATATGTGGTTGGTGGTAGTGTACTCGCCAACGATCCGGAGTTTTGCGGTTCGAAAAAATCTTAAGGGCTTTATTCCGGTAGTGCTGGTTCAAATCTTATCGGAGACGCTTGTAAGCAGGAGGGAGGTCCCGCCCCTGAACTGGTTTACAAGTCTTGTTGAAATTGGCATCAAACTAATTATTCTAAAGTTTAAACCTATTAAGAAGTGTCTCTTGGCACTAATGGGTAAGCTGTGCAATATGCTGAGAGGTATAATATTATGACGACATGATGATATTCGTACTATGACGTCACTGTCACGGCATGTCCCAATTGATATCATGACATACTCCCCCATTTTGAAAACTCATTAGTGAGTTTTGAACAAATAATATCGTGATCGCTCGGCGTATGATGTTCTATTGGGGTGAGGCTACAGAGGGAATCTCTGGAAGTCTAGATATTGAGAATCTCTGGGTCAGACTGAATGAGTCGGTGTGCGGGAGCTGAGTTCTGGCTTAATGCTCATATTCTGTTATATTCTGATACATTTCCTTTCTTCGAAAGGGAAGATTGATTATCTGAATTCCAGATTTAGGAATTTGGTCGTTGCCATCGTGATTGTTGGATGGAAAAACCGGGTTACACTCCAAAATTTTCTTGAGGAGGTCTGTTTTTGGAAAGCTTTGTCTCTCACATTTTATTCTGATTCAGTAATTGTTACGCGATAGTTTAAGAACGACAGTACAAGAGCTGTGCCGTTATACATGTAGCGGGTTTGAACTACGGGGCTGTAATACAAGAGCGTTGTTTCCAACCTTTAGATCTAAGTTGGGAATTTTGTTGTTTTTTTGGCTTGTTTAGCCTGCGCTTTCTTTGAGGCAAGGTTACGATTTCGATTTTTGTTGGCGACCAGGGCTTGGTTTAATGAAACGTGCAACGTCTTCTGTTAAGCATGATCAGTAATATAAGGCTACGATACTTACAATGCAATGCCGTAACAGTCCCAAAGTGTTTATTGGACCAGGCGTTGTGTTCATTGTGCTTAATACGTGAGTCCTGTGGGACTGTGGTACTACCAATCGTAGTTTGTCTGGGGTCGCTCCTCTGTAGAGTAGTTTATCTTTCATCAGGAATTCTCCTTTGCGTGGAGGGTTTTTGGGTGGTGCTTAATTTGTTAAAGCATAGCATGAGGGTCACGTCTTGGACTGTGCCCTTTGGAACCCTCGTGGAGTCGGGTAATGCATTCGTAATTCATTGATTTGGTGTGCGTGTATGCTCGCCTTGGTTGGTACTTGGCATGCAGGTATTGGATGTTTAGGTGTGTCTAAGAAGACGTATTTGGACCACATGAGGATTGGGTGAGTTGGGGAATCCATCACAGCTGCGGGAAGAACTAACAGTTGAGCATCGCTAGCTGCACACCATAGTTCTACAACCTCGTGGGTCATCTGATTGGGGCGGACGAGATTTGGAGAAGGCAAATAGAGTTCTGTGTCATAGAATCGATCTAACCACAGATCCAGATCGTCGTTTTTCTCATCGAAATTATCTGGGAAAGAGCATTGAGGTGTTGGTTGGCGGTTATTTGCCGTCTGGCAAGGAGACATTCTAGAGTTCTCTCTCTCTCTTCTCTCTCTCTCTCTCTCTCTCTCTCTCTCTCTCTCTCTCTCTCACTCTCTCTCTACCTCTACCTCTCTCGCGTTCAATAGAGAGTTCATGGTCTTGCTGTTGATTGTTTTCTCTGTTTTTCATTTCTATTCTTTCTCTCTCACGTTCTCTATCTTCTTCTCTTTTATTTCTCGCTCGTGAGCTATCTTCCTTTCTTCTGTTTCTCGCTCGTGAGCTATTTTCTTCTCCTCTTCGGCTTCTAATATAACTAATTCTTTCTCGGCATTTTTCAAAACAAACCTAGCTAATTCCTCACCGATATCTCTGCCCAGGCTGACCATTTCTTTTCTTATAGTTACTTCGTATACACTTTTGTGCAACGGTAACGTTAAATTGTGAAGAAATATTATGAAGTGGAATTCAAAGAGTTATGAAAACTCCCAATAAGAAATGATGATTTAAAAAAAATTAAGATAAATATGAATTCTCTCGTTGACATCCATAATGTTTGCAAATCGCATGTTGTAATTTTTCCACCCATAAAGATCATACTTTCCATGCTTATAATTGTTTGAATATACCTTTAAATGGATAAATGCAAAACATTGAATAATTTTTTCCTTTTCATGAATTGATTTTTATTATGAAACAACTTGATTTATTACTGCTTTTTTTCATTGTGTGCACCAAGTTGAAACCACTATAAATCCAACATTTGATGGAATTTGAGCCTAATTCCAACATAATATATGATGTAGACTACATGTGATTAGTCTCTTTGCCCATATTGGAGTTATGTCCTTTTTCTGCTAATATGAGTTTCTCCTTCTTTGTGTCCGTAAAATGTATTTGTATGCGGTTTTTTTACAATGTGTAAGTCTCCATTCATTGGGTTTTTTTCTGTTGTGGTGCCAATAAAGTAAAAAAAAAAAAAAATTGTTACATAAGCAATCTATGTCCAATTCTGATTAAAATGTTGGGACATTTTTCACAGTATTGCTTGTATACATTATCTGCTATGGTCCAGTTAAAAATCACAAGTCCTCTAATAAATCGGACAGTCCTGAAAACCCTGGAATCGTTGAGAGCTAGTGACGTAAAGAGAAAAAAGCACCATGAAATAACTTTCCGTGTGCACGGTGCGCACGTTAAAGAACCCTTGGCCGTTTAAAATCGATAAGAGTAGGCCGCAAGGCCACTGTCCGGGCAAAATTAATTCCTACCACAAATATCACAGTGGGTTGATCACCTGCTTGGCTTAATACCTTGATTCATAGAAATCCAGCCTCATGGTGCTGGCCCTACAGTGTAATGGTAAAAGGGAATTGGATAAGAAAGAAAGAACTTTCGTATATCACATTATGTGAAATAGCAATAAAAGATTATTTCTTGATCCGATGACCTATTTTTGAGTTTGAATAATCCATCTTTTAATACTAAACAGGTGCTTTTATTTCGTAAAAACTTTTAATTTTTAAAAAATAAAGAATCAGTGTTGTTTTAATCTTTTAAATATGTATATCTACATCAGATTTTAATCAGTCTGATTCTTTTTTTTTTTAAATCAAAGGGATATAATTGATCAAGGACTATAACTCTCTATAACCTTTATGACGTAACCACTCGAACACAAACATTTGGCTTTCAACAACTATCTACTGGAGAAATTGTTACAGCTAACGAAGAAAGTAAAATTCAAAACGCCGTGAAAACAATTTTTCAAGGTCCAATTCATGGTGGCAATTTCTACATCAATTTCACCAAATAAACTCTAAAGTTTAGATAGTTGACTCGAATTACAATTCAAAATCAAGTCTTCTGTTACGATTTAGAATAATGCAATCGTCATTTAATTTTCGTTTGATTTTCACGATGTAAAATTTTGGGGTTTTTTCTTAGCGGAGTGACACGGTTATGAATTGAAAATGGTCACTAAAGTGTTGACTCGAGTCCGTTGTTTATGCTTTTTAAGTTGAAATCCCTGTAACAATGGTGTAAACATGTGTATGACACCCGTATTGCTATTCTTTTTTTTAATTTATTTAAAAGGGAATTTCTACGTGAAGCAGGCGTGCCAGACCTGACAGGGCGATGTCTATTCAAGTTGCGAGAATGCGTGGGAAGTAGGGAATGGAGACATAATTCTCAACTCACGCGAATGCTATGCCCTGGCGTCGGAGGTGGTGTCTATTGGGTGGATGAATCTTGCTTGTACAACGGGTGAGTTAAATCAGAACCATTATTACAGTTTATTGTTCTCTTTACCCGTGAGATCAAATTATCATCTTGTAGATGTTGTTACTTTTAGACACAGCAGTTGTTGTCCCTGGCATAGCATTTGACAATTAAGTGTAAATTTCCAAGGCAAAACCTTGAAAACCTTATACTGGCCTTTTACCCTTCTGATCTTACCTTATCCATGAACACTTGCTATTTTTTCGCAATTTACTGACTTTAGTTGTGTTATCATCGGTAATACGGATTCCAGAATAAATTATGCTGTTTGCCCTTCAGTATCTGGGATCTTTATTTGAAGGAGAAGACACAGACAGTCTACATAAGCAAAAAAGTAATGTGAAATGTCTGGGTGCTATTTTAGAGCAAGATTTGTCTGGGAAGATCATGGCAAGTAATATCATTTCAAGAATAAACAGGGACC
>JARBEQ010181752.1:0-12772 GCA_030265355.1 Tritonia tetraquetra
GTGCCTTTCATGGCTGAACATAGGGCTGGCCCTAACACTGCTCTGCAGTATTAATAGGGTTCGATCAAACAAACAAATATCTATTGCCCTACTTTGATAAATGGAAGTGTATCATGGACAATCATGGACACTAGACAATAGAGATAAAAGCAAACTACAGGCAACAGAAATGAAATTCCTAAGAAAATCAATAGGCAAAACAAAGAGAGAAAAAATTAGAAATACTAAAATTTGGGAATAAGTAAAATCTGGAAAGTCTAGAAATGAAAATAGATAAAAATCGATTAAAAATGGTTTGGACAAATAAACCAAATGAAAGATAGCAGAATTCTTAAACAAATACTAGAATGTAAACAGCTACCTAGAGGTAGACCAAAGAAAATGTAGCAAGATGCAGTTTCAGAAATAATTTAAAAAGAGAGGATGTGTAGAGGCAGTCACTGAATAGGGATCAATGGCAAAAGTTTGTGTATCATGCATAGAAAACTGTTGTTACGTGACATTAGGACCACGCCTTTCAAATGTGGTAACAAAGCCAGTGATCACCTTCCGAATATGGCATGTCCTGTGATTACAGTTAAATACGATAGCAGTTCCGGCCACGAGATATTCCTTTTAGCCCCTCCCACTAACTTCGCGTGGCCTAACGTGAGACGTTCATTCCCTATGGATGCTACCTACGTCATGTTAGTTACACATACCTTGAGGGTCACTAAGTAAGTCATATCAGACGAGATAAGAACTTCTCCCAGGACAGACTAATATTGTTATTCTATCGGATTGAAACGTGTCACTAGGTAAGAGAGCAATATTCTAAATATGTGTGTGCCTAGGATAATTGATAATGATATATTATAATTGGATGCAAAAATAAAATGATATTTTTTAAAACCCAGAAATATATATAATCTTCTTGGTGTTAGTCTGCGCTATTTTAACGAGCCAATACAGGCACTTTCTATCACCTCTTCTTATTTTCGAACCTTACCTCATCCCCTAAAGACAAAACGGAACCGTGGAGTAAATATAATAATTATATTACCCCACGGCTCGTGGTATAAGGTCATTTCAGTGCCTTAGGTAAATTTTTGTTTTGTTATCCAAACCTTGTTAGACCTCAAAGGAGTTTTACGCCCAGCTCCATGTCTAGCATTGCTGAACACAGTGCTGGAAAAACTCTGGATCAGGCAAGCAGATGATCAGCCTACTGTGCCCCGAACCTTGAATAACACTGCTGCCCAAGTTTTGGCCATGATAATATTTACTGTTGCCTTGGTGGTAAACTCCTCAGCTTTAAGAAAAACTGAGCAGATTTTGACACACGAGGCTGCTTAGATCAAGTGTGGAACTCTATTTAAAAAGAAAGGGGGAGGATTGCCCAGAGACTATACATACCTCCATGGCTTTTCTTGGAGGATTTTCTGCTGGAACATTCTGTGTGAGGAAGAATCAACGCTGCTCCTTTGAAGGTGAAATAACTTTCGCTTAGGCTGGGGATGACAAACGAAACAAAAACAGACTATTAGGAAATATTTCTTTGAGTTCAAAGAAGTTCAATAAACATGATACAAAAAGAAAATAGCTGTGTTGCCAGTAATATTTTATTACAAGCATTTCATTCCATTGTTCTTGGATATCAATAAACAAAACCAAAAAAAAAATACAAATGAATAGAACATTTAATACCAAATTAGTAAACAAAACGGAATAACTTTTTGCCTTGACTGTATTCAGTGACAGCTTTTGCATTAAAACCTATATCAACTCTGATAAATAACAAAATCCTGCTTGTTCAATTCAATCGTACACTATCAAATAATGGCAAATACAAGAAACAGTGTCCATTTTAATTGTTGTGTGATGGTGTACATTGTTTTTACACACAGATGGGAAATACAGACATAAAAATGCTTTGTTTTGTTTAGAAATCTGTTACAATTTTAGTTGTTATAGATAAATGGACTAAATTAAATTAAATAATAACTAAAAAGGCTACATTCAATAGTAAATAAATAACCCATACTCAATTAAAGAAAAACTACAGTACACATCATACAAACCAAACAAGAGGTCTATTCTATGTAACAGGTAAGTGGACACTTGACATCCTGTCCTGTGTACAGAGTTAACAGCTTTCCTTTCTCAATTGGCGAATGCTTCAAACACCAATGACCTTCCCCATTGAGTACAATACACTTAAGTTGGTGACTCATTAATATGTCGTTGGGATGTTGCTAAAAAATATCCCCTTTCTCTATCAATCTTAGATCTCTCCCCACCCCCCAACCCTCTCTCCCAATCAAGACAAAGGAAAGAAAAAATAGTGAATTGGAGTAAAAGGATATAATAAAAAGATATGTGCTGGATACAAGAAGAGAGTAAAATTATAACAGGTTTATGATACAAGTGAGAAATATTACATATATATAATTAACAGCCCCATGTCATCCATGTATAAATGTAAAGCTAGAGAACAAACTGACAACCAAGTGCATTCACCTCACCGCCCTTTGTCAGCCTGACTGAAATAAACTGAAGGTCTATCTGATGACCTGGAAAACGTCCCAGGTCATTACAATTGCTGCAATCATATCGCAAACAAAAGCATGATAGATTAATGGTTTTAATGATTTTAATGATTTCTGATAGTTTTGTTGATCTTAAACAACAGCTGACTCTTAGACATAGCTACTGAGTTAAAAATAAACAGACAGTTACCTTTGTGTTGTTATACAAGAGAAAATCCCAACAATAACTGGGAGTATGACTTAAATCTACCGAAGAGGACAATCTAAAAAAGTTCTTAACTTTGTAGTTTTATGCCCTTTTTAACAAAAACATGTCATATAAAGGGCAGTTCAACAGAACTTAAGAATATTCCATGTGAATCTTCAGGGCAGAGCCCTGAAAACTCTGAAAAGTCCAGAGAAAAATCCTGCACAAGGCAGGACTCAAACCAAGTGCTCTGCATCCCAAAACAAGTGACTGAACCAGTACTAGGGACGACCCCAGAGGACATAATACAATATAATCGTTTATTAAGTATTCAAAACAGAGTTAAACTCTATTTAACCAAACAGAACATTGAAGTGTTTTCATTGCAGAGGACAACTTCAATGCTACATCTGTACTTTATTTTTGTTTCTTGGTGTGCTTTACAACGCTCAATGTCTTCCCTCCCTTCATGAGTTTATGATTTACTAAAAGCAAAGAAGGGTAAAAGTCGTTGAGGTCCTTATTTAACCTCTTTGGCAGAGTTTTGTAAAAAATTGAATAATGGTTTTCAATGTCACTTTTTGCAAGAAAGTAAGGTGGAGCACTGTTGACATAAGCAAAGAAAGAAAAATGGCCAGAGAAAAAGAAAAAGGTTATACATCAGTATCAGTAAAGGTCACATTCATGGCTGCCTGCGGCAATGTTGTCTTGTCACCCTGAGATACTGACTATAGACATAAATGAAAGACAAAGAGGGACACCTCTTGACTGAGCTATTCACCATTTGCTATCCCACTTTTTGCTCTGTAAATAATAATAATAATAATAATAATAAATTATATTTATATAGCGCCTACATACACGCATACACGCGCGCTTCACACAGACACATATATACGTACACGTACACACACACACTTCTTTAAAAACAATAGTCATCGCAATTAAGTTGGAAAGGCGCTCAGGAACAGCTCTCTCTTTAGTCTGCCCCTGAATTTGTCGAACGAGGTTATCTGTCTTAGTTCAGGGCTCAAGTTGTTGGTGGTTAATCATTACCATAGCTAATGTAAAGACAGCACTGAAAAGATTATTGAGAATACTGACTAATAAATTAATTCACTCCCAAACCAAGATATAGAACTAGAACTTCTGTAAAATGCCCAACATTAGACAGCTATCCTTAACGTTATCATAATACAAAGTTTAGTTGTAATAACAGAAAAGACAACAGTCTATGTATAGGAGAACCAGCTGTCAATTAAACTGGAGTAACAAAGTTCAGGTTAATTTCTAAAAAGCCTTTCACTACGGACAAACACAAACACAAGACTGCAATCTGGGGAAACGAAAGTCTTAGCTACAACACATCAAAGTCTTCAGAATTTAGGTTAGTCATGACAATTGGATTCTAGACTCAGTGATAAATGGCAGATTGCAAGTCAGCATTCTTCAACTCATACAGATTAGATGAAAATCAGTGAGAAAACATTTTAAAAGTTTTATTTCTGGAAAATGGAATATAAATAAAATATTGACAGAAAATTGTCACAAGCAGATTAAATGTAAAATGAGAAGGAAGGTGTATTCAATATACTCGTCCCCATGCAATTCTCCCACATTATCCATCCTGGTGCCTAGGGTACATAGGGGTATTTCAGTATTTATATCAACAGATAAGTTGACACGAAATCATATACTGTTTGTCTAGCACCCATGAAGCTGCACAACTCAAGATAAACACATTTAATTTTTAGCACTGATGTAAATTTAGAAAAATACAGAATTCTGAAATATGTTTTTGAAACAATATGCTTTCAATCATTAAATAAATTAAACAAACAGCCCCCCCCCCCCCCTTCCCAAACCCCATTAAATACATTTTCAAAAACATAAAAAATCTACCAGCAAACCCTCCCCAAAACAAGATATTAACAAATTTCTGTCGTCTTCCTTGCTCGTCAATTTTATCCTTGTTTTGACAATTTTAGGATTATACTAAAAGGCCTTACATGGAATATAAGTGGGGGAACAGATCGCTGAAAATAGTTCTCTCATTCATTAATCATTAAATGGAATTTTGATTTGTGGTTTATTTCCCAAATCAAAGTAATAAATAGCATTATTTTGAACTATCTAAAAATGCTGATTTTTTAGAAACATTTTTTGAAACACGAATGGAAATGTTTCAAAGTTTTGACGTCATAGATTTTACTTCTACTTCTAACAATAATCACTGATACAACAACAAAAATCAGGGTCTTTTCAGTCATAGGGAGGGTAAAAGCCAGTTTTAAAATGTCATGGATTAAAATTAAAGATAAAATTGACAAGAAAAGTGCTAAAATGTTTTAAAGAAGAATTGGAAGCCTCAATTTTTAAAAAGCAAGAGAGACTATAATATCTAGCAAAGCAAGCAAACTGTGGCTTTGAACAATGGCAATTTATCTCCATGCATTTAAGGGCAGGGAAATGGTAGTATATAATATAGTTTGATGTGTAAGGAGGAGAGAAAGGGTTCCAGGTACCCCACTCACCGAGGACGAAGCTTTGAGAGAAAGCGAACAGAGCGGATCACTTTTCTCAGCTTCTCTTTGGAAGTCTTCAACCTGAAACAAGAAACCATTACTACAACAGTGAACACATAGAAATATGGTGGAAGACATCCTGAAGGGAAGCATAATATCCTTTCAGTCTTGTCTCTTTCTCTCACTCAAGTGGAGAGTCACCCACTCTCCAAGTAATGAATGAAGAAAAATATATTTCCTCCAGGATTCCTGTTAAAAAATGTTGATGTAACATTCATGCACATTAAATAAAAATAATGAAATCACTGTGCAAATTTGAATACCTCAAACGCCCAAAAGAGCAGAAATAACATACAATAACCCATTGCTAATCTATTACAATTTTTTTTTTAACTCGCGCCAGCCTATATAAATTGTAATCAAGCCTGGAGATTTTATTAGAAAACAGAGGTCTATGTAATTTTGCATGAGGATAGGACATATTATTCTTTAGTGCCTTTTGCATAGTAAGTTTTGGTAAATTCAAAAGTTTGAGAACAATCGACATAAAAACAAAAAGCAATTGTACCACTATCCATTGGGTGCAAAACAAGGACATTTTAAATTGTTGTGAATTGCAAAATGAGTGTCTAGCCATGTGTCCTTTTACACTTGTTTTTGTTTTCTCTAGATATCCCCATTCATGACATTGAATAGAGTGAAATGATATTATTGTTCGGAAAATATGCATGCCATGTGTCAACATTACTCACATCATACATTGGTAGGGGTTTACAGTAACACTAGTGTGTACTGTTTAGGAGTCGAAAAATAAAAACGAAACCAGTCAGTCAATGTAAAACATGTGTGGATTTGTCGTTTCTCTGTTAGAAATTTTTGTATTAAGTTTTTCAAAATGGGTTGACTAAAATTAAGTGATTAACAGTTGATTAGAGATACATTATAAGTATTGAAGAATAATGCAGTTTGTATGACATCAAAATAAAACCTGACAGTTCAAGAGCAGAAAGAGACCAAAGAACAAATACTGGAATGGCCCACAGAATTCCTACATACAGCATCTTAGTACGAATATAATACTTAATAATAACATATAAGAAAACAGTTAAAAAGCCAAAAACAAAAAACAAAACAAAAACAAACACCAGATCAAATTCATCCATGATGTTGAACATTAAAATATAAGCAAACTAGAACTAAAATCAAAATGTACTATTGATTGTTTTGAAGCAAAATACAGGGCCATGCATTACATTAGAACTAGTTTACCACAAAACCATTTTAATCGAAGAAGAATATAGTCATTTTTCTTTAAACTTGTTAAAAACTTAGTGTCGAAACCCCAAAACCTTTACATTTCTAGTGCAAAAGGAATGTTTTACTAAATCTAAAACCAGAAATGAATAATGTTACAAGAAGTCATCTCATGAATTTCAGGGGAACAGGTGATAGAAAAAGTATCAAGCAAGGATGGAAAATCTTAAAGTGCCTGAAAAAAACATAAAAATAGCCATAGAAGAAGAAAAGTGCAGTGTCGACAGTAGGAATCGAATCTGTAATACGGCGTACAACACTACCTAGCCATAGACAGAGGCCACGCTCTAACCAACTGAGCTTATTAGCCACCCCAAAAAGGTAGTTCATTCATCAAGGCAACCATGCCTCATAATGTCCGCACTGCCCACTAGTGGAATGAAGACTCCCAACTGAAGAGAGACCAGCTTTTCCCTGCAAGTGAGACGGGGGGCCTTTTAAATTCACGCTTCTTGGCAGAACAACAAACAGCGAGAGATGGACACGGAAAAGGGATAGCGCTGCAGATAATGTGATGACGAATTACAGCACAATTAAATATAAATGAATTAAAGGGGAGCTCAAGTTTTTCATCTATCTGTAATTAAATACAATGTTCGCCGCAAATTTGCGGGAACTCATCTTTAAAAAAGAAATAAAAATGATGGCATCAACAATAGATAAGAGAACAAATTTCTTAAATTGTAAAAAGCGATCATAGTAAAACAGGAAAAATAAAAATTGCACAGTAAGAAACCAATGATACAAAGCTCCCATAAATTAAAAGCATCACAAAACTAATCAAGCTAAAAAATTACAGAAACAAAATATAGGGAGAAAAACAGAACAAAACAATGAAACAACCTTTTCTTCAGATGTGATTTTCCATCGGTAGTATCTTCTGAACTAAGAGTGTCCTGGGAGAAACAACAATAAAATAAAACCATTTCATCATGACAATCAATCACAAATGCATTTTTATGGGTAAAATTTTTAAGCGGGATAGAACAAAGTCAAATATACAACTAATTACAGTATATCATTGGAGATGACAGAAGGAACTTAATATGAATGATGATCAATAGATGACAATAGATTAAACACTACTAGGAGTGACAGATTCGCTCATGTGGTAGGTAGAGTGTGTGGCTAGGCGGTGTTGCTGTTCGCAGAGGCATGGGTTCAATCCCCACCGTTGACGAACCACTTTTCTTCTTCTATGGCTATTTTCCTGGCACTTTCACATTTTCCATCTTTATTTGACACCATTTAATAAAATCCTTAACCCTCTTCTTCTTCTTCTGTTAATTTGAAGACCACCTCTGGTGTATTGTCACAAAATGATATATATATATATAATACAAGTCATCTAATCTAAAAATGAAAACACTGAACAAAGGATACAAGGGCTCGCTCATTGTGTGACCATCTTCAAACTGCCCCAGAAAGATTGTATGTCAGGTTTTCTGACCGCTATTGGTAGCAAATTGTCCAGTCTTATGGCAGATGGGAAGAAGGACTGCAGGTCATCATCATACTAACCAATAATAACTCACAGCAACAGTATCTCAAGCCAAACAAAACAAGACAAAGACTACAACATTGCCATGTGGTGAACGGTGATGACACTACAATGTTAGATTTCACACACCCCAGTGTCACATTCCCTTTGGCCACTTTGAATTCCCTCTTCACACGCTCAAGAATTTCGCTTCTGACCGGTCAATAACCTTTTGTTCCCTTTACCGGCGGTCCACTCAAGGTCAAGATGACATAGCATGTGCAACTGCTGTTATCCGATGAATGGCAATTAATAAAGCCTCTATCATTGCATTCTTTGTTTTCGTCATTATGCTTACCACCCCCTTAGAGCAAACACTGTTTTGTTATTTCTGTGAGTTTACTACATCCCTTCATCATTCATGTGTATGTATTTTACTTCTGTGTTGCACATAGTAATTGAGTGGTGATGAATCTAAAATAGTGTGTGTTTTTATACTTTTGTTCGTCTTACGTCAATTTAAAAAGTAGGCGGAAAGTCTGCACTCTCCATTGATAGACGGTCTAGTCAGAATGAGTTGATAATTTAAAACATTACAATGTGATGCCACAAGCTTCAATGATGACAAGGGTAATTTTTACACCACATCCGACAACAGTAGCGGCAGCCTCATCAGCAGGTGAAGTGGGGTGACCCGACTAGCTGAAGGAAGCACTGTGTTACTGTGTTACACGTAACAAGGTCAATGGTCAATATTGAGAGGACAGCAGCACAATCGTCGAGTATTACTAGTCTAGACTATTAGGAGTTCCACAATGCTAGACATCAGTAGCAGTACCCATAAAAAAGGTAAGCGGTCCATGCCTGAAATAGACCGCTTGCGTTCGTGCAAGACCTGCTTATAAACCCTAAACCCAACCCTAAACGATAAAGTACCTACCTAGTTCTAGCTTTATGTCTAAACACTAAACCCAAACCTAAACCCTGAAGTACCTAAGTTCTATGTCTGAGAGATAACTTTCTGACTTTTCTGCCACTTCGACCGTTAATAGGGCTGCTATGTCGAGCGTTTCCGGTAGATATAGGGCTGTTATGTCGAACGTTCCCGGTAGATATAGCAAAGAGACTTAAAGACTTTAAGTCTTTTTGGATATAGGGCTGTTATGTCGAGCGTTTCCGGTAGATATAGGGGTGCCGTCCGGCAAGGAACTACTTCCCATAAAAAATGGCAAGATTTAATCAGAAATCATTTGAAGGATCAATGTGAAGGACAACATGATATGAGAACTTAGATACTTTTGATCAGTTTTCAAACCCTTGTTTGGTCTTGTGTTTCTGTTTGAGATGGATAGAAAAGTATTGATAGCTAACACACCCACTCATTCATACTCCCTACAAACCTTTGCCTTACATTATATTTATCTTCTGTTTGTCTCAGTTAAAAGCCTTACCAAATCATGTTCAGTGCTTGGGCTGGGAGACCGTTGAACTGTGACTAAAGCCATGATACGTGTTATTTAATGAAGCCCATTCTTTCTTTTGAATCTCATCTTGTTGAACAAAAACAAAAAAGTCGTTTTCCTGAAAAACAGGAAGTAATCCGTGTGTCTGTGAGTTTTATTGACAGTTGTCAGACCATATTACAAAATAGTACCAAATTTAGTTCATGCTCTAGGTCCAGAAATTGACTTCTTATCACGGTGCCCTAAGACTTAAAATTTGGTCTTACTATGCCATGCATTTTGACGTCACGCCTCTAACTTTCGTCTAATTTCTCCTCACACTTAAATGCTTTTGTCATGCAGGCATGACAAGCCTCATATAAGTGAGTATCACCATTAGAGAACCAGCGAAGAATATTAGAATTTGGTACTAAAACGCCAAACTGACAATCTCGGTTACACCCATCGAGATACTCTATTATAGGCAAAGATATTTCTTTTATTATAGGTCATAGATGTATGAAACCCAGGACCCCGCGCTGCCGTTGAGCCCGTCTTATCGACGTGTGTGTGGAAAGGCGAGACGGCAATGGCGGAATCTGGGACAACGATGTTGGGAAATCTTAGTAAGAGAGATGTAATGAAGAAGAGGTATTTCGATAGTAGGGATCATTTTTAATCAATGTTATTATACACACACACACACACACACATATATATATATATTGCTAATTTAGAGGGTCATTATCTGTGTTATGATGAGTGTAAAACCATTAATGAAAAAAAAAAAAACTTCCAATGGAAAATGACAGTGACGAAGAACGTTTCGAGTTACTACCCTTCCCGGCTAATCAACAACACAGCAAATGAGCATATAACACTTAACACAGATATCTGTGCAAATGCTTGTGCAAACGTTTGCACAGATCTCTGTGTTAAGGGTTATATTATGTTCGTTGTCTGTGAACTAACGCAAAGTTCAACACACTGAAAAGACAAAGTAAAGCTTTGTGGAGATAGGAAACAAAAGAAGTGAACACAGTAGGTCCAAGGACAGAAAACTCTACCGATTTCCCTTGTGACATGCCTGGACAAAGGGGGGTCACTGGGGCCTGTTAGGGGTGGGCTAACCGCCTACCTGCCCGAATTAAACGGATTCAGGGAACAGATATTTATTGATGAATGAATTAACGACTTTGGCACGTAAAAAAAGGATTATGAGAAGCGGCACATGGAAAATTAGATCTATTAGTGGAAAAGAAATAGAGTTAAACGAAGAAATGAAAAAGTACAGGATAGAAATATTAGGGATAACGGAAACTAAAAAGAAGGGACAGGGGATCTTATGCATATAGGTACTAAATTGATTTATTCAGGCATTAACGCAAATGAAAGAGCCAGAGCAGTAGTTGTCTCTATTGGTAAGAACTGAATTATTTAACATCTAGATTATAACTGTACAAATGAAAGACTGCTAGAAGTTGATTTAGAACTAATATCGAAAATAACATGAAGATTATTGTGTTGATATAACCCAAACGAAGATGCGCCATGCACCCAAAAAGGAAAAAAGATGATTTTTTCAATCAACTACAATTAGCTATTGAGAATGCCAAACCAATTCAAGGAACTCTGATAGTGGGGGACTCAAATGCTAGAGTAGTTTGAAAGGATGAAATAATAAAGTTCGAGTCGATTGAATTATATCGATCTCGAACAAGAGAGAACCCATTCAAAGAGGTCTATCAACTTAAGTTAATTGTGTTGACTTTTGAGCCTTAAATGCTGTTGTACTTATAACGAGCCATATTCTGATCTATCGTCTTTCTACCATCACTACCACTCTCCTCTGCTCTATTTAGTTACTCTCTGCCAAGATATCTTCTTCTTCTTTTTTTCGATCTCTCAGATGGGCACGCCGACTTGCCAAGATATCATACCCTAGACTATAACAGGCTTGTTAACGGCTAACACCGATGATGTGGAGTATGGCGCAGGAATACGAACCCATGTAACAACCCACATGACTTCAAACCTAGAGCCAGGTAGACTGACCCCCTAATTTGCGCCACTCAGTTTACAGACCATTAAGGAGCCTAGATATCGAAATCTTTCTACTTGTTTCAATTGTGTTCCATTCACTGGGATGCAATTTGGCACATATTTTTAAACTGAGCCCCATTTTTTCACTCTCTTACACGATGATATCTAGCAGATGTTGTAGATCTTCTTCGTTTTCTGCAAGTAGTGCTGTATCATCCGCATATCGTAGGTTATTTCCCATTTTCCCATTCATGTTGATTCCTGGCATGTCTATCATGTGTCTCATTATCTCTTCAATGTATATTGAGAAAAGGTCTGGAGAGAGGACACATTCTTGTCTAATGCCTTTTTTATAAGTTGATATTCACTTTTCGTTATCAATTCTTACAACAACTCCTTGTTCCCAGTACAGGTTTTTGATAATTGTTGGATCTTTTCCGACGATATAATCTAGTTCATGTAGGATGTCAATTAGTATGGTATGCTGTATGTTATCAAAAGCTTTGGTGTAGTCCATGAAGCATTTGTAAATATCATTTTGTTTCTCCAAGCCTCTTTCTATTATTGTTCTAAGAGTCTAGATTTTATTGGCAGTAACCTACCTATCCTGAAATCCAAACTTCTCCTCAGCTATTTCCGTTTTTTTAAAATAATGTTGTTTCTTGCCCTCAACAGCAGTATGTGTGGTAGAATTTTAGTTGATTGACTCATAGGCTTATTGTACGAGGTGACTCGCAATTTGTGGCTGGTGGCTTCTTTGACAGTGCTAGGAATATGGATTTTGATATCCTCTGAGATATTTCCTGTCATGTATTTCGTTAAAATGTTTTGTTATAGCATACGTGCCAATCTTCAAGGGGTTTGATCATTTATATGGTTAAAAGGTCTGGTCCAGCTGATTTTCCTTCTCTCATTTTCTTCAATGTTTGATGGCCCTTCAGAGTTTTTACTGGTCAGTTTCTCATTGGGTCTTTTGTTGCCATTGTAGAGTGATCACTACTTAGTACACATCATAGTAGCAAAAATGAATCTATTACTAAAACATAACGCCCATCAGAGAAAAACACAAAATGGAACATCATAACTTTAGATAAATCATCCAAAAGAATAGCAAGGGTAGTGTGACGCGAGCCGTGGGGTAATATCATTATTATATTTACTCCACGGTTCCGTCAAACGTCTTGTCTTTAGGGGATGAGATAAGGTCCGAAAGTGAGAAGAGGTGATAGAAAGTGCCTGTATTGGCTCGTTAA
>JARBEQ010181863.1:0-22351 GCA_030265355.1 Tritonia tetraquetra
TTGTATAGCCTAATGCCAGTTGGGAGGAAAGATCGCTGATGTCTCTCGGTCTTTGTGCGTATAGACAGCATCCTACCGCCCCTTTCAACATTGGAGTCATCAACTCACCGCCCTACGTATCTATTTACATAAAAGTAAAGTAAAGCATTGCACGTATATAGCGCATATCCAGGAAGTTCGTCATGCTCTATACGCTTTACAATGTATAGTTTACCCCCCGGCAGGCCATAACATTCCTGTATCCTTCTCAACTCCATGAGGAGTATTCAGTGCGAGCTGCCTGTTAGGCGCTTCAGCACTAGCATTCTGACAGGATCGTTCGCTGCTCACGGCCGGGTACTCATTTACACCTGAGTCGAGTGAGGTAAGGTGAGTGAAGTGAAGTGCCTTACCTAAGGGCACAGCGCCCGAGTGGTCACCCGTCCAGACACTGATCGCGATCAATGTAGCTAACCGTTCGACCACCGGCGCCTCCTCAGTACATACATACATACACACACACACACACACACACACACACACACACACACACACACACACACACACAGAGATATATATATATATATATATATATATATATATATATATATATATATATATATATAATATACATATTACCGACATGTTATATATCCCAAAAATGTTGTGACTCTTAAGTTCTAAATCTTAAAAAGAACCCCAAACAAATAATTTCTGACTGTGTCGTTTAGACAACAAAATCTTTTATTCTAACAATCTAATAATTATATTAAAATGTGCGCACAGTAATGAAAGCGTATCAATAAATACGCACTGATAGTACTCCATATAAAACACGCGATGTTATGGTGAATTTTACATGCGAATTGAATCATGAAAAGCAACAAATTACGTAGAGCTTACAGCACTTTTATATTATCCCCTTACATCACACCATGTCGGGTTGCGATGAGTATACTTATAGAATTTTAGAGCCCTCCAAAACAGAGCTTTGAATGTAGACATTTTTGGTTAGCTCCATTGTGATCATATTTTTACGATACCAAAGATAATCAACAAAACGATAGTCAACTCAATGAATATTACCAAGGCCGCATGAGAATGATGTCCCTTTTTTAGCTAGTTTTCCCAGAATTCTCTTATTGTTTTGGTTCGTTCAATACTCGATACTAAATGGCATGGTCGTAATGCATTCTTTTATCAAAAATATGCGAACTAAAAAAATATCGCATCAAAATGCGTTCTATCCGGTGCACGCTGTGGCATAACTATCATCTAAGGTGTAAGGGAAACAACTCTTAAAGTTTCCTCAGTCATTATGTAGTGAAATACGCCGAGTTGACTATCTTATTGTTGATTATCTTTGATGATACTATGTCCCACGATACTACAACTCACAGCCTAACACCAAATGTTTTACAGACCATCCACACAATCAAAGACCAGGCATTGCGCCAAGACCGTCTGTAATAGGAAGTTCTAAAGTTGCTAGTTTTACGCCCTTGGCAACCCATTATAGGTAATACCAAAGGCGGGACCTCCGAATAGGGCTTGGAATCCACAAGGCAGAGCCATGAAACTAGAGAACGTTCAAAGGAAAAAATCACAAAGTCTCAGCCGGGATTCGAACCCGGTACCTTCTGCTCACGAGGCAAAAGCGTTACCTTTAAGTCACGAAGCCCCCTTCATATACTTTTTGTGTCTTCACTGGGAGAGTGATGAGAATGCGAAGGTGATGCCTTTTCGTTTCAGACCTTAGACAGCAAACTGTTAACTATCTAAACATTATCGTCATTGTTTCTACTAATCGCGGGATCTCGATTCTGTCTTTGATATCCGATCACCATTTACGGCTCTTCAAGCTGGTATCAATGCGATTTCAGAGTTATTGTAAGGAGTCAATAGAGCTTGCGAATCTGGTATTGATTATGTAACGTAGTTCTGTTTTATCATGTTGGTGATCTAATGTTGTATTGGAACCTGACATCTATTGTAATGATGTCGATTCTTGTTGCTTCAAGATTAAAATCGAATTCTTCCCTCGGTTGCTCCCATGGCATACCTATGTAAATGCCGTTTAATGCGTTTCACATTACAAATCATAATTATCTATCTATCAGTCCCTATCCCAACACATTAAAGGTCATATCAAAAGCGGTACCTCCGATTTATAGCCCATCTCCGATAGGACATGATTACAATATGGACTCCACAGGGTCAGAGCCACGAAACTCAAGAAGTTGAAAGGAACAAATCTAAATGTTTCCGCCAGGATTCAAACCCAGTACCATTTGCTCACGAGGCGAACGCGTTACCGCTAAGCCACGAAACCCGCAATGATTACCATCAATTCAACCCACCCATTTGGTTGTCAAACTCTGCCATCTCTGGGGTATCACAAAACATAAACAGAGAGGAGAAGATGCCGAAGAAGGTAAAACATTGACGAGGACATCATAGACCAGACACACTCAACGTTCCAAATCGTTTAAAAGTCCTTTTAACACATTGGGATCACCCAAAAGAGGGCTCTCCCGCTGAAAGCGCCACCTCTAACAAGGCTTACATATTCCACACGAAATGCATCGATAGGGACTTGATAACACGGTGAAGGGTCCTCCCTATGATACACTCATTCCCTGTTTGGCCCCAAATGGAGTTGCATCTCATCTCGCTCTTTCAGTGAAGACACAGAAAGTCTATAAAACCGTGTCATCCGTTTCCCCTTCTCATGAGATAAAGAATACTCTCTGACAGAGTGGTGAAAATGTGATGGAGATGTTGTGATGACACTCCGTTTGGGACAATAGGATTCGAACTCCGAATCCCCGAGGAAAAAAAATATCCTCAGGCAAACAGGAAGACCTTCTTTTTGGATGTTTTCACCTCTTTGTCTTGTATGTACAAGCAATATTCCCCTTTTTGAGTAGACCTACCAGGAGGAAACTTATATATCCCTTTTCATGACGTGCTTGGTTCTTCATCGGAAGACTCTTCGTGTCACGTGTTCTCGTGGACTCACGAATCGGACGCAAAAGAGGAGCGGTGGCAAAGGGTTCGGCACGGATTACCGTAAGTAGATAACCAGAGACAATGTTGATTTTATGACACAGACAGGCAATTGTGCCAAGGAGAAGAAGTGATAGGCTTTATCGAGGATTCGATCTATGGTTGTTGAAGGCAACAGCTCCTCGCACGGTGCCAAAGGTTTCACTCTTTGCGGCGACTCCCTGATGTGGGATAATTGGCACCCTTAAGCGTGGTTTCGAATCCCGCTTGGTTTAATATGAAGGAAGAGCCACACTCTCTCCCTTTCAAGAAAGTTTCAAGTTGTTAGTGTTACACCCTTGGCAACACATTTTAGGTCACATCAAAGGCGGGACCTCCGAATTGCAGTCCATCTCCGATAAGACTTGATTCTATTGGAATCATCAGGGTCAAAGAGTCAGAGACACAAAACTCGAGGAAATTCAAAGGAAAAAATCCCAACGTCGCCGCCGGGATTTGAACCCAGTATCACCTGATTACGAAGCGAAAGCGTTAACCGCTACGCCACGAGTCCCCCCCCCCCCCTCCCCACACACAAATCAATTCTCTCTCAAGAAAAATCATAAGAAGTAAATCAGTGTTGTGATCGTTCTCTATTGATAGTTCCGAATGCAGTTAGGGGGCGTCCCTATGTCAAGTCATTCTTTGGAGGTTCGGATTCGTCCCGCCATGGGCAGTACACGATTACAATACACGGTCTATAGCATATAATGATGTCAAACAAACAGATCATGATCGACCCACTGATCGAGTACAAATGTACAAATGTATAATAATAATATGAATGTACTCAACTGATCGATTTCAATAATCTCATACCCTGTCTCTCTTACTAGGTATATTATCATCTTCTCGCTATTATATCTCTCTATATTGGAGTCTCACTTCATTTTTCTCTCATCCACTTACTTTTAGTGTTTTCTTTCAGTGTCCCCACAATTTCTTTCATTTCCCCTCTCCCTTCCTCACTCCTCACCTACTCACTCTCCTCCTCATCGAGACACACACATACCTACACACTCACACACGCCATAGTCCTCTCTCCCCACAGACACACCTCTTGTCACCTGTATCCTTGTCTAATTACGGATTGTTAAAGGTAGCAGGTAAACGTTAGGTGTGGGCCATGTGTCGGGGCCAACCGTGTTAGCAGGTAAGAAAGGACCTGAAATGAGATAGCACCCTCTCATTAGACAACGATAAGAAGCCATGAAAATGGGAAAAGTGCCTTTACATCAAACTTTCTTACTTCTTTCCTATCCAGTTCCCTGTTACTATAACAGTGTAGGGCCTGCTCTATGAGGCGGATTTACTCTGGATCAAGACATTAGGCCAAGCAGATGATCAGCCCACTGTGACTTTTTGGTGGTAGGAATTAATTTTGTTCGGACAGCGGCCTTTCGGTACACTCTTCTCGATTTCCAACGGCACAACGTGCATACGGAACCTTCGAATTTATCGTCGGTCTCCGATAGGATAGGTTCTCGATCCCACATACCTTCATAGGATCAGGGGAGTGGCATATAGGTTTATACCGAGTTTTGTGAAGAAAAACAACAGCTGTCGCCGTTGGTCACCTATGATGTACCCATGTAGACAGGTCCCTCAGCTAGAGGGTTTCTACATTACTATGAAGAAGAGGAAGAATGACAAGACTTTTATTCAACTCATAGTGATGGCATTCGACTACAGGGAAGAAACAAGAAGTCAATAATTAACGACAGGTGGAATTGTCTCACGACAACCAGAAAAAGAAGAAGAAAAAACCCAGCCTAACATAACTATAAAACAGAAACGTGTATGGCAGAAAAAAAAGGGAATGAAAGTGATAACAGCAGAAAGTAAACGTCTAAATGACAGAAAAACACTTTCATAAAAATATTATTATGTCTCTTTTATACAGTCATATGAATCCATTTTACAAAGTATAAGAAGAAATAACTGGTACAGCAAGAAGAGTAAAAGTTATTGGCTCCACACAACTGGCTTAGAATTCAAAATGAAGTGAATAACTCAAGGTAATGTTATACCAAACTAAACGCCTGGGCTCAAGGATGTGCTCGGCATGTCTGCCTGAATTAGAAAGGTGACTGCCTCAAATCAAATATTAGCTTTGTTTAAATAATAGAAGGGTGATCATAGGTTTTTTCACAACTCTACGCAAACTGCTGCATCCCAAGTAAATGAAAAAGTAATGGAGAAGTGACTTCGAGAGACCTTTCCATGGTGGTAAGAGGAGGCTTTCCAAATAAAAGGCAGACATATTGCCACCATAAGATCTGATTTAATCATGGTTGCGTAATTCCCCTTCATCAAATTTAAAGCAAACCCATCACTTTCCCTACAAAAGACTTCAGGAGTTTCACGACTGTACTTTGACAAAAGATGAATATCATTCAAACAAATTGAGAAAAGTCCCCTTTAGATCAAAACTGTAAAGCCCCAAATGGAGTGGCATCATCTCCCTCATATTCTCATTGCTCTCTGATCAGTAAAACCCCAGAAAGTTGAGAAAGTCTATAAAATGTGCATCCTTTTCTCCAATATACTTTTCTGTGTCTACACTGAGAGAGTGATGAGAATCTGTGAGGCACAGGTGGTCGAGCGGTTAGCATGCTGAACTGGTCAGCTTGGTCAAGCTACATTGATCGTGATTAGTGTCTGGATGGGTGACCACTTGGGCACTGTGCCCTTAGGTAAGGTACTTAACTCTGCTTACCTCACTCGACTCAGGTGTAAATGAGTAGCCGGCCGAGGGCAGCGACTGATCTTGTCAGAATGCTAGTGCTGAAGCGCCTAACAAGCAGCTCACACTGTATACTCCTCATGGAGTTGAGAAGGATACAGGAGTGTTAGGGCCTGCAGTGGGGGAATTATACATTGTAAAGCGAATAGAGCATGATGAACTTGGTGAAATTGCGCTGTATAAGTGCTATGCTTTACTTTACTTTGATGCTATTCCGTTTGGGGCCTAATGAGTTTTATCACTCTACTACACCACTGAGAGTTGAATATTATATTTTTCACAGTAGACTTGGATATTTTGGAAAATTAGTAAACATGAAACTGAGGCCTATGATGGGAAGGTATAGAGTTCAAATCCTGGAGAAATTTATTTTCCAACAATGTCAAAGTTCTAGGACGAGAGACATGTTAAGAGGTGGATATTTGAATTTGTCAAACACCAGACTGCCAGTGTTAGAAAAACAAAACAGCTAAGGAGATTATTTAAAAAATACAATAACTGAAAATTTAAAAAATCATCCGATGAATTGTATCCATTTGCGGCTGTTAAAATTAAAGGCCGGTGTTAGTTGTACTGCCACTCCGGCACGCCCAAGTAAGAAATCCCGTATACAGCGAGTAACCTTTGAAACACATTGAACAAGCAAATCTGGAGAACACTATTCTACATGACTGCCATTGACATGTAGATTCACTCGTACCGTGTCCCTGAACCCTAAAATATATACATACTCTAAGTGAAAAAACAATTACAACCTATACAAAAAGAGAAGAAAACCAAATACAACTACAACTTGGACATAACAGACAATGTCACGCATGCGCACAAGTGTTTTGAACTCTGCAGGATTGTAATATTTCCTTGCAGTACACACCTGATTTCGAAAATTAAATCTCTTGTATTCCTTTCCCCATACTAAACTAGAAAATAAAGGATTTACCTCACTAAATTACATTACAAGTTTTGATGAATTAAATTGAAAAAAATACAATGATAATATAGAGAGGTTTAGATCATAGACAAAAGATATTGAATATGAAAGTTTGCTTGAAAAAAATATCATCACACGAATACTGATGTGATTCACACTATCTACCATTGTAAATTCAACTTATAAATATATATTCTTATCATTGTTTTGAACCTTATGAATGAGATGATATCTTAAGTATGTATATGTACACACTGTGCCAAATCACAGTTTTTTTAGACTTAAAAAAAATAGGCATCTCTAGTCTCCATGATTGTGCTCTGAAAATATTTTGAGGTGGGAGACAGAGGGGATTCATAAAAGATTAATGAATGAACAAAAAGGAAAAGGAAGAGATGCCGTTCTTTTATTGCGGTTACTATGATAATGACAGTCTAACATGTTTATAACAAATAAATGGAAAGCAGAACATGGTAGGATTAAAATATAAACGATGGATACATCAGCAATCATACATCATAACCATACTGAACTTCCACAACTGTTACACATACTGGGTACATTCATATGGCAATTATTATCGACAACGACGATAATAAATACCAGTGGTGGTACGACAGTTGCTACTAATACAACAGCTGCTACTAATACTAATATTATGCTACTTCTACTCATAGTACAACTACTACTACTAATCATCATCATCATAAAATGACTAGACTTGTTTCTACTTCTACAGAATCTGTTGCCACTATCACAATCTGAAGCTAGACTTTTGGTGGAAAGTCCACTCCTCCTTGTCCACCATTCCATGTCATGTCTTATTAATAATCATGTAAAATTTTACTCTTTTCTCATAATCTCAGTCTCTGATTAGAACTCATTAGACCTCTATACGTTTTTCTTTTTTCATAGACAGAGATGAAAAAAAAAGAAGACTATATTGGCATTGGTATCAAACTATTGACCAACACGTATGAAATCAATATCAATTGGGGTAGCTGTAGTGTAAACTATTGTATCAATTATTAATACCAATAATAAACATTAGGCTTAGACGTCTTGTATTACTTACATTACTTATCAGACTTAGAACCACGAATAGCTATAGTAGAGCCTATCACACCTGAAACTGAAATAAAGTTGAAAAATCATGACTTACCGACACTTTCTTTTTCCACAGCTTCCAACCAGAGTAATACCAGTGAAAGAATAAATGATGGATCAAGTAAAATACCCGAAAACAAAGAGAGACGCGACATCCAACGTACCACAGTGCGACATGAGCCTGTCAAATTCCGATGTAGCACCGAAAACCCACTCGGCTCTGTCAGGTCTTGTTTACAGTTCGTAGGAGACGAGACGACGCAAGGGACGACCCTATTTGGTATTCTTTTGAGGAGAGTTCTTATGATAGGATTCACTCTAACTTCGTTGTAGGGCCAATTTCGTGTTGGTGTTATCGACCTACCGTTTCTTTAATGTATCTATTTAGACACATAACTACTTTGGTATTCTTTGGAAATCGATCATGAAGAACGGAGAAGCTTTTTTCGTATAGGAATTGACGGTGACTGACTTCTAATTTATTTTGTTTTGATCTCAAAGAAGATTTGTGTGGTCTTACATAATACAGGTCAAGTATATAAACATAATTTAACCCTATTAGTAACTTCTTTGGGTACGTATACAATAGGTCTAAATTCTTTTAAAAAGAATATTCAGACGAAGTTGAAATATAAGTGTTTTATTGAGCCCATATGAAATGGCATCGTGCCGCCTTACCAAGGATAGTAATTATAGAATCTTTTGGATGGGGGATAACTTGTGAAATACCAGCCAAAAGTGTTCTAAGAAATAACAACGAGTTATCTCCCTTATCCCTCTCAACCACCTCTCCCTTCTGTTCGTTCTTCATGCACGTTATCTAACCCATTTTTTCAACTTGTTTATCTTTTAGATTGTTTATTATTTGCTGTGGATGTTACGTTTGCCGAAATGTTAATTCCTGCTACTGCCACCGTCGTTGCCTTCCCTGTTCGTTCTTTTACACGAGACGTGTTCTGCTTGCTTTAGTGGTTTTCATCATTCACTCTGTCTTGCCTCTCTGACGTTTGCGCTCATTGTGTGTGCTTTCTTCTGCTTGTCCGTGAGGCTGACTGATGGTCTTAGCAGTCCGTGTGTAAATTTGTCCGTCTATTTGTTCATACCATTCCCCTCTCATGCTGCCTCCCTATCCACCTGTTTGCCTTTGCTGTTTGTCTTGTGTGTCTAAGGCTCTAAACGGAGTGGCATCACATCTCCTTCACATTCTCGTTGCTCTCTCAGTGAAGAAAGTTATGGTTCTCGAAAATGGACGGATTGCGTTCGCGGGAAATAGTTTTATAGACTGTGGGTCTTCCCTGAGAGAGTAACGAGAATGTGAGGGAGAGGGATGCCACTCCATTTGGGGTCTATGTCCAGGGTGACTGTCGACTCAGCCTGCCCGTTCGCGTGCTTGTGTGTGTTAATGTGTATGTGTGTGTGTGTTCCATCTGTCTTTAAAAAAAGTATCGTGTATTTAGAAAGAAAAGGGGAAAAGACGACGGTGGGAATCGAACCCACACCGGGGCGCACGACAACACCGCTTAGCCGGAGACCGAGGCCACGCTCTAACCAACTGAGCTAATTATTGGGGTGGCTAATTAGCTTAGTTGGTTGGAGCGTGGCCTCGGTCTAGAACTAGGTTCGAATCCCGGCGGCGACTTTCGTATTTTTTCCTTTGAATTTTCTCGAGATTTATGGCTCAAGTTCTATCCCTGTTACGATCACAGTGCAGGGCACGCTCTATGAGGCGGAATTACTATGGATCAAGGTATTAGACCAAGCAGGCGATCAGCCCACCGTGACTTTTTATGGTAGGAATTAATTTTGCTCGGACGCCGGCCTCTCGGCCTACTCTTCTCGATTTCCAACAGCCAAGGGTTCTTTAACGTGCACAACTTGAACACCGGACCTCCGAATTGATAGACCGTCTCAGATAGGTAGGTTCTTGATCCCACCTACCTTCGCAGGATCAGGGGAGTGACAAATAGGTTTATACCGAGTTTTATGAAGAAAAACAACAGCTGTCGTCGCTGGGATTCAAACCCTGTACCCTGAGAATATATAATTGTATAACAAAGATACTCACATGCTGTATATCGTCCATGTTGTATAGCCGTAAAAAGATCCAATCCGCTATGCCTTAAATAAAGATGATCAACAATAAGGCCGCATGAGAGTGATGTCCCTTTATTAGCTAGTGTTCCCAGACTTCTCTTATTGTTTTTGTCCGTTCAATACTCGATACAAAATGACATGGTCGTAATGCATAACAAATATCGCACCAAAATCATAAAATGCGTTCTATCCGATGCACGCTATGGCACAACTATCATCTAAGGTGCAAAGGAAAGAACTCTTAAAATTTCCTCACTCATTATACAGTGAAATACGCCGAGTTGACTATCTTATTGTTGATTATCTTTGACTTAAACACTCCAGGTGAATATCCACAAGCAGAGACTGACAAGGAACAAGATGGAACGAACGAGTTGCTCCAAGCCAAAACCTGTTGCCAACAAACATTTAACCAGGTGCCTCCTTTCGGACAGTATTATGGAGTCGAAAATGCACCGAAAATATTTGATACTCTGAACTTGAACAATGTGATGGCCATTTTTCAAAGATGAATAACTCTTTCTTCCCCAGTCGCCACAACAAAAAAATCCTTGGTTGTCGCTCTTGCCAAGGCCAGCGTCGGTCGCGCCGAAGGACAAAACTATTAAATTGTTCTGGGATGACAATCACTCCGAAGAAATTCCATCTTTTCCATTGACTTTCTTTTCGTTTATTGAATATCAGCATTAAAAAAAAATTAAAGTTAGAAATAAAAACATTTAAAATTCATGTGACTCATATTGCAATTAGATTATCTCTAAAAAAAAGAGGAAACTTTATTCGTCCCTTTCGGGAAATTTGGCATTTTACAATGGTAGACAAAATATTATAATCAATCATAAATACATTACACATTGCATTAGACATATTACTTTTACTTTTACTTAAGCCCTAAGCCCTATTCGGAGCATAGGCCATCAATGATGCTTCGTCATCCGACTCTTCCTTGGGCCGCCTTCTCTAGCTTTCCAGGTGTAGCCACCACTCTTAGCCTCTGCCAGTGTGCTTCTCCTCCAGCTATTTCTTGGTCGTCCCCTCCTTCCGCCTCCCTGTGGATTCCACGTAAGGGCCTGTTTTGTGGTGTTACTTGAAGACTTTCTTCAACGTGTAGCCAATCCAGTCCCACTTCCTCTTTCTTATTTGGAGTCCTATTGGCTGCTGGTTTGTTTATTTCCATAAATCTTCATTTCGTATCTTGTCAGACCACTTAATTCCCATAATTGTTCACAGACATCTGTTTATGAAGGTTTGCAGTTTGTTTATGATTGACTTGTTTGTTTTCCATGTCTCTGAGCCATAGAGTAGAACAGCCTTTACATTTGTATTAAATATCTTGAGTTTGGTTGGGATTCGAATCTCTTTTGATCTCCAAATTTCTTTGAGAAGTTGGAAAGCTGTTTGCGCCTTGTCACGTCTTGCCCACACATCTTTATCTGTGCCTCCCTCTGTATCTACCACACTCCCATGATAGGTGAATGAATTCACCTCTTCCAAGCTTTCGTTAGAGATAAGGATGGGGCTGTCGTTGGAGTTTCCAATTCTAAGAATTTTGTTTTTTGCCCTATTGATATTTAGGCCTCTCCTTGCAGATGTTGCAGCAAGGGTTTCAGTTTTATTTTGTATCTGTTTATGGTTATGGGAGAACAAGGCAATGTCATCCGCGAAATCCAGATCTTCCAATTTCTGCCATGGTGTCCACTGTATGCCATTGCGCCTACCCGCGGTGGATGTTCTCATTATCCAGTCAATGGTGATGATAAATAGGAACGGGGAGAGCAAACATCCTTGACGAACTCCAGTTTTAACTTCAAAACTATCTGACTGTTGACCACCATGCATCAGTCGACAGGCCATTCCATCATATGTATTTTTGATCAGGGATATAATCTTAGGAGGTATGCCATAATACTTATCTAAAAGTTTCCATAGAACATTTCGGTCTAAGCTATCAAAGGCTTTTTCGTAATCAATAAAGTTGATATATAAAGATGTATTCCATTCTCAAGTTTGTTCTAGGATAATGCTCAATGTGGCAATGTGGTCTGTACATGACCTGTCTTGTCTGAATCCTGCTTGCTGATCACGTAATTTAACGTCAACTGCTGCCCCCATTCGTTCAAGCAGAATCCTTTTGAGTACTTTCCCTGGTATTGAGAGTAACATGATTCCTCTATTATTTTTACATTCTTGCGAATCCCCTTTCTTGGGTAACTTTATGATAAGACCTTCTTTGCAATCTTTCGGTACTTAGTTAGTCCTCTTCCCATATTTTCTCAAACAGACGATAGAGAATTTCCGCACCTGTCATGGATCTGCCGTTATGACTTCTGCAAGGATATTGTCTGGGCCTGACGCTTTTCCGTTTTTGTTTTATTTATTGATGGCCCTTTTTATTTCTGCTTAGCTGGGTTTTTCACAATTGATTTGTAAGATGGTATCGACAGGTGGTAATTCTGGGGACTGTCTGGCATCTGTCGATTTAAGAGCTCAGTAAAGTATTCTGTCCATCTTTCCAGCTGTTCTTGTAAAGTTGATAGTATCTTTCCTTCCTTGCTTTTAATGGGTTTATCTATTTGTCTGTACTTCCCAGCTAACTTTCTAGTGGTATCATACAAGGCTTTCATGTTTCTCAGGCCAGCAGCCTCTTCAGCTTCACAATCTAGGTTATCAATGTAGCGTCTTTAAATCGGCCCTAGTTCTCCTCTTCACTTCCCTATGAGTGTCACTATATTTGCTTTGTGCTTCTGCTTTAGATGCTCTTGTTCGCGATGAGTTTACAACAGCCTTTTGTTTTCTCCTTATTTGAATCTTTTCCAATGTAGAGCTTGTTATCCAGGGTTTGTGCTCCAATGTCTTTCTCCCCAGCGACTCCTCACAAGTACCTGTCCATGTCTGTTTGGCTTGTTCCCACATCTCGTCCAAGCCTGTATTGTTGTCACACATGTCTTGCAACACTTGGAATTTATTCGATAGACATAGTTTGAAATTTGTTACTGTATCTTTGTCTTTCAAATAACTGATATTCTATCGGCTCCTAGTGCTCCTCGGGGTTCTTGGTTTCTTTAGACAAAGTTTAAGTGTCGCAGTGAATAATTGGTGGTCCGATGCTACATCCGCTCTTCTTCTCACTCTGACATCTTGCAGTGATCTACGGAATTTCTGGTTTATAGAGACATGATCTATTTGGTTCTCTGTCTTGTGGTTGGGTGATATCCAGGTGGCCTTATGGATATTTTTATGAGGAAAACAACTTCCCCCTATTACAAGGTTATAGAAAGCACAAAAATCAGAGCGAACAGCTCTCCATTTTAATTCATACTTCCAATACCATGATACCCTATGTTTCTTCCATAACCGTCGTTACTGTCCCCGACTTTAGCGTTTAGATCTCCCATCAAAATATGTATATCCTTGTCTTTCAATTTGTCAAACATTTCTTAAAGTTTACAATAGAAATGTTCCTTTTTGTCTTCCTCTGCGTCATTTGTGGGGGCGTAGCACTGCAGAATGTTTAGGTCTATTTTATTTGCATTAGTTTTGAATTTTGCACTGATCATTCTAGAGTTGATGGGTTCCCACCCTATGAGCGATTTCTGTGCTTCCTTGCTAAGCATGCAAGCGACTCTTTCGGTATGTGACGTATCATCTTTGTGGCCGAAGAATAAGATCATTTTTCCAGTTGCAAGTCTCTGTTGACCAGCCTGGGTCCACTGGGTCTCACTGAGACCAAGCAGGGATATTTTATAGTTCCTCATTTCCGATGCCACTTGAGCTGCTTTCCCTGCTTCATACATTGTTCTTACATTCCAAGTGGCAAGCTTTGTAATGCACTTGGGCAGAAAATTAATACTAATTGGAAAGAGACATCCAAAGTATATAGGCGAAAAGAAAACAAGATGATGGAGGCTAAGGGAAGAGAAATAGAGAAAACATCCGGATGGAAGTTGAAGATAAAATAAAAAATGTGGAGAAAGATTGGAATACCAGCGGCCAAGCTATTGTAGACAGTACAAACCAGCCAAGCTATTGTAGACAGTACAAACCAGCCAAGCTATTGGAGACAGTACAAACCAGCTAAGCTATTGGAGACAGTACAAACCAGCCAAGCTATTGGAGACAGTACAAATGCCAAGGAGGGAAAAGACACGTGGTGGTGGAACACACAAGTTGAAAATGAGAGAATTTAAAGAACAGAGATAGCACCTATATCAAATGAAGAAAGCATAAGAATCTTGTTAGGATGAAAACAGGAGAAACAGTTGGCCCAGACAATATACCAGTCGAGATGTGGAAATGCCTGGGAAGTAAAAGAAAAAAACTGTTAGAAAGATTGTTTAATGAAATGACACTGGGGGAAAGCATGCCAAACGAATGGAGAAACAGAACAACTGTACCCCTATACAAAAACAAAAAATGACATCCAAGATTGTGGAAACTGCCGGGGGATCAAATTAACATCTCACACACTCAAAATATGGGAGAGAATAACAGATCAAAGAATAAGAGAAATTGTTACCATCAGTGAACAACAGTTCGGATTCATGCCAGGCAGAGGCACCACCGATGCCATATATGCACTCAGGACAAAGAACTATCCATTGCATCTTTATAGACTTGGAAAAAGCATATAACAGGGTACCGAGAGAAGAAGTATGGAACTGTATTCGACTCAAAGGAGTGCTGAGAACTAAATCAGAATTGTACAGGACATGTATGAAAGATGCAAGGCCCAAGTGAGGTGTCCTGGGGAGGAGGAAAGGGGGGAGGGGTAGTGAGGCGTTTGAAGTGAAGGCTAAAGTACATCAGGGATCAGCCTTAAGCCCATTTCTGTTTGCCATTATAATGGATTGTCTAACAGATGAGATTAAGAGGGAGTCACCGTGGGATATGATGAGGTTCAAAGCATGGAATGCAGAATGGAGGCCGAAGAGTTTCTGGATAAATGGACCAAGGCCCTGGAAGACAGAGGAATGAAAGTCAGCAGTTCGAAAACTGAACACATTATATTAGGAAACGGAGAACATCAAGACCAAAGACCAAAACATTGAGATAGTATCTGAGTTTAAGTACCTGGGATCAACAAGACAAAGTGATGGTGGAACGGACAGGGAGGTAATAAAGAGAGTATAGGCAGGTTGGAGAAACTGGAGGAAAGTATCTAGTATACTTTGTGATAGGAAAGCGCCACACCTTGTGAAATAAAAATTTTTTTTTGAGGTAGTGGTAACCAGCAATGCTGTCTAGAATGGAAACAGTTGCAACAACGAGAAAGCAGGAAAACAAATGGAAGTGGGAGAGTTGAAGATGTTGAGGTCTGCAATGAGTAAAAGCAACCTTACACCGAAAGGTACAGAAAGGTTATTGATAAAGAAAGAAGAAAGAAAACCAGGAAAGACCAAATAAATAATGAAGATATACCAAGAGAAAAATTGGGGTGACAAACATCAGAGGCAAGTTGAGAGAAAGAAGACTGAGATAGCATGGACATGTCCTGAGAAAGGAGGAAGACTATTCTGGAAAAAGAGTGATAACTATACCAGTGGTGGGAAAGAGAGGGAAGGGAAGACCTAGAAGAAGATTGGAAGACTGTTTGAGAAAATACATGAGGGCGACAGAACTTGAGGAGGAAGACGCTTTGGACAGAAGAGTATGGATGGCAGGGATCTGCACCGGAAACCCCACGAGATGGGAATAACGCCCGAAGAAGAAGAAGAAGAAGGAGAAAAAGAAGAAGAAGAAGAAGTCGTTTTCTTTGTATGGAATGTTATGAAGGGTTCAAACAAGTGTTGTCAATGTTAATTACCTAACAAAACGTCCTACACAACAAAATGGTGCATATTCTTTTATTTCTCCTCTAGACACGTTTTAAAAAGGAGACTATGTACACGTCATAACGGCATGTTTTGGAAATATTTACAGGGAAAATGTGTACGATTTTTCCGGAACTTGGCCACATTTGATGTCATGTCCTGTTGATACTGCGGCACAATAAGTACAATTTTTACACTTGAGTTGCAGAACAGCAACCCCCCCCCCCCCCCGCGCACCCGTCAGTTCTTTAGAATAAACAAAAACAAAAACAAATATACAACAACAAACAAACCTCGCAAATGAAGTGCCACAGTCTCAACCATTTCGCCACCTTGCGGAGAGACGCGTTGGTACGTATAATCAATATGGTACCATGTCTTACCCTGGGGTGACAATCTACTGACAACAGGCTCATTGAATTATCAGCCAATTTCTACTTATCTCCCTTACCCTCTTGGGACAGCTCATCAATGTGGTCAATGGAAGGGTGGAACATAATCATTTGGTCGTTATAAACATCTCTTTCTTTCCTTCTTTCTTACATACCTTCTTTCTTTCTTTATTCATTTCTAACTCATCTTCTTTACTTCTTTCTTTCTTTCTTTCTTTCTTACATACCTTCTTTATTTATATATTAATTTCTTACTCCTCTTTTTTTCTTTCACTCTTTCTTTCTTTATCTTTTCCTATTTTATCTTGTATTGCCAGTCTATGCCCTCTTCTATAAAGCTTTCTTTCTTTCTTCTCTTTCTTCTCTTTCTTTATCAATAACCTTTAGTACCTTTCGGTGTAAGGTGTATGCGTGATACACAAACTTTCGCTATTTGATATTTAGTGACAGCCTCTTTGCCTTTACATATATATATATACTATAATAGTGAAATACATAAATGAATTATCCATTGAAAAGCCAAACTCCCCAAATTCCCTCTTTTTTCGTGCGTTGGCCATGCAATCCGATGAGGTCTTAACGAACGGGAATATCCGAAAAAGATTCTTTCCACTGTTATGGATATGTTTGCTGACGGGTAGAACTTGTCGTCCGTTATTTGTTGTCTGTGGACTCTGGTTCTGGTACGTAGGGTTGTTCCCGTTTCGCGTGTATCAAATTTTGGAAGCACATGTCATAGATTCATTGATTTTTATGATTTTTCCTTTGTATTCAAGGCGGTCGCTTTCTGATATATATATTTACATGTGCCGCTTTGTCCTTGCATTTGGTTACCTTTAATATATTTTCGTTTATGAATTGAGAGGAGCAGAGCATCTTTTCAGGTTTTTAGATTGGCGTTTGCCATTGATGAAATTGGCAGTACTATAGATGTCGATGGTGTTCGGATCCTCCTTTGAAATTTTATTGAAGTTGTTGATGATGCGTGATATGTTTTTATTCCTAGGGTTATGGGTGCTCACAAATGGTAAAATTACAAAATGGTCCTCATGTTTTGAATGGGTATTATTTATTATCTCATCCCTATTGAGGCAAATGCCTTTTTTATTCCATCATCAATAAGTCGTTTGGGGTATTGTGCCAAAAGGAATGATTTAAGGTCGGATAGGCGTTGTTGTCGGAAGGTAGGGTCGCTGACTATGGTACAAATTCTTCTCGATAAGTTGTATGGGATGTATCTTTTGATGTGTCTAGGATGGCATGATCTAAAATGTAAATATATATATATATTCTATCTAAAAGCAAGTAGTTGAAATCGAAACCAAGATCGTTGGCAGACGGCATCCGTGGCTGAGGGTTACGTCATTCGTCTCTGGATTTGGTTGTCAGAAAGTAAACCTTAATTCCCCTTATGTCCACTACCATTAGACATATTATAACGTGTTCAATGATTTCCATTAGTAATCCCAAGTTGTGTATACGGATGCCAAGTATGTCATTTTGGAGTTGAATACAGCGACGACCCGAGCCCTACTTCTTGGCTGGGCCTAACACTGTGTATTATGACCCAGGCACGATGACAGGGTCAAGGTCACCGAAAAGTGGTCAGGCCATCCCAAAGTACTCCAGGGACATCTATTGCTATTTTAAGGTTGATTTGTTTACACAGTCAATACGTTCTCGGTTCGGACATTTACTCTCAATTTCATTAGCACACTCCCTCCCAAAATCTTTTCCCAGTCTGTTTTGACCTTCTTAATCACGTGAACACCTTCTCGTTGTACGTTCATAAATGAGTTGGTAAAGACACGTATGGATGCTAAGATTTTGATATTTCTATGTTGTTGTCAGATTGATTCTCAGTTAATTTTTTTCTTCATCGTTCCTTCTTTCTTTATTCATCTTATTTTCTTTTATTAAGGGTAAGGATGGATGAGTAAATGGAACTCGGCATGGAAAGAGTTAAGTGACAGAATCTAATCAAACCATACCATCAATAATGCTTAATGAGATTTGAAACGTTATATTGATGTTTGTCCAAGGCTATCAAGGCCGTAGACGGGAGATAACAAAAAAGGAAAAGTCTGTATTCCCTCCCGTTTCTCTATTTCCAGTCACTCTGTGAATGCCCGAATTCCCAGTTCTCTCTTCTTGTATCTCCCTATCTTTGCTCTGGGCAAATTCTATTAGACAGTATGACACAGAATGAGGACAAAACATGGCGTAAAATTATATTCATCCCAACCTAATTGTGTGCGAGCTCCCCTCGCGTTGGGAACTTCCTGGATTGCTTAAAAATGAATTAGATTGGGGGGGGAGGGGGGATGAATAGAATTGAAGGGGACCTCCCATCTCCACCCCCCACCCTTTTTTTCTTTCACTCCCCATTCCAAGACAGACAACTCGTCCAACCATCCGATTGATCCGTTTGCGTTTCGCTTTTCCCCAAAGTGAAACTTTTCCCGCGTCCCTCCTCTCCGTTCCATTAAGGGAAAACGTATTCCCAGAAGTGCGATCGCTTCACCGGAAATCCTCATCCATTTACCCCCAAACCCCAACCCCTATCTATTCCCCCACCCTAGCCAACCCCCAACAATATACTCACCTCCCCTCTTCTCCAGACCCCTGGGCCCTCTCCCCCACCCTATTTAATTCCCCCCCCCCTTTCCCTGACCACCCTCGCCAACCACAATCCAACAATATACGCACCTTCTCTCTTCTCCAGACCCCTGGATCCTCCTGCACGACCCCTTAGTTGGTTCTATTCACTACTCCTGTCCACCACCCCTAGACCCCGGTGATCGACCCCCTTAGACATCCCGTGCGTATCCTCTTTTCCACAACACAATCAAGCGTCCTTAAGTTTCCACTCATCCATCTCAATGATTTTCTTCACTCATCAAACTGAGCTTCTATTTCATACCCGTCGTTTCCACGATAAGCCGAGGTCACAATCTGCCGAGTAGCGATTTCTTGCCCTTCTTCACAGAAAAGGTATAGTATATCAAAGGCAATTCAATAAGAACTTGAGAAGATTTCACAAAGTCCCCAGGACTGAGCCATGAAAAACTGCCAGTTTTTTCTTTATAGTCCAGAGACCAAGGCTAGATGTTAACCCCATACATCGAATCCGCCAGAGGCAAGTGATGTAACCAACGATTGTCCGTAATAGGATACAAAAACAAACAACGTCATTCAGTTTTACCAAGGTCAACAGGAGAGTGATGTCTCGTTGTCTGTTGTTGTTTTGAGTCGACGCAATTTGTCTTATGAGGTAATCGGGCCATTCCAAAACCGAAGTTAAGTGAATTAGAACCTTACATTCAGGGAAAACAACTCTTAAATTGTCCTCACTCATTATATCGTGAAAAAAACGCTAAGTTGTTGATCGTATGTGTTTATCCTCTTTGATATAACCACTTCGTTACGAAGTGATTCCATTTCCAAACCCTACAGACACCGGAAGTAGTCACCGGTTCAATCCTTGCTCTATTTTACGACATAAAAACCCCTGTCCAAACGAGCCTCCTTGAGGCCAGTGGAAGTCGGTGCTTAACATGTATCATAATGTTGGATAGGAAGCTGGTTTACTGCAATTAATTACCTAACCCTCGGCCGGATGAGAATTGAGACCCATTTCTACACGTACGTCCAAAGCGGCAAATTTTCCATTATAGCTGAGGGGTGAACACAAGGGCTACACTGATTTGTTTATTGGCCTTGATTATGATTAATACTGCTCAGTGTACTGCTAATACAACACAGAGTACAATACAGAGTACAATACAGAGTTGTGGATACAGTTGGCTGATCACCTGCTTGTCTGAAATTCTTTGATCCACAATAATTTCCAACACTGTGTTCAGCCATGCTTGGTGGTCGGGGTGCCTGCGCTCGTGTCTGGTATATTGTCTGCCTTATATGGCTGGAAATGGGGTTGGCCCCAACACTGCCCTGCGGTATTAATGGGGTTCGAGGCGCCGGCGGTCAAAGGTTAGCACGTTGAACCGGTCAGCGTGGTCAAGCTACATTGGTCGTGACCAGTGTCTGGACGGGTGACCACTCGGGCGCTGTGCCCTTAGGTAAGGCACGTAAATGAGTGCCCGGCCGATCTGATTAGAATACTAGTGCTGAAGAGCCTAACAGGCAGCCCGCACTGTATACTCCTCAAGGAGTTGAGAAGGATACAGGAGTGTTATGGCCTGCCGGGGGTAAACTATACATTGTAAAGTGCATAGAGCATGATAGACTTCGTGGATATGCGCTATATAAGTGCTATGTTTTACTTTTCCCCGATCAAACAAACAATACAATGTCTAGTGTATTATTTAGTGGCCTGTTTGGAGTTCAAATAAATTATGTTTAGTACGCCCCGTTAGAATGACGGACTGGGAGAGGATTCATTAGTTTGACATTTGCATTGTATGAGCTCAGATAAAAGTGGGAAAAATTGCCCCCTTATGTAAAATAAAAAATATTTGAAAAGGACACGTAATGGAAATGGACCACACACCACCACAGGGACAAGGGTTTTATTTTCTGGTTTTGACATTCTTCTTATTTGCTCGAGTTATCCCCCCCTCCCCCCTCTGTTAGAGCTTTGAGAACATTATATCACTCTTAGTTCATCAATTGATCCACGAACGACAACTCTCACGCTGCGGGGCAAAGACGTGACAACACTATCATGTTCTAGTTATAGGAGTACACAACATCCTTTTTATTTTCCATGTTGTTTTTTTCTGAAACAAATAACGTAATTGTCATTCTATTCGTCATAATGGGGCATAATGTCAAGGGGTCGTCCGTTACGAGGTGCTTGACTCACTTTCCGTGCTTGTTCCAAAGAATAAGATCAACTCAAGCGAAGATCAACTCAAGCGTTGTCTATTGTATTTTTTAGTGAAATATACAAAACAATTTTATACGTTTTGCAGACAGCGAGATAAAATATCAAATCTCTTTTACAAACGTTAGTTTCCAGTATCACATCATGAAGATTCCACCTTGAACTTAAACATGATTCGAACACCGGAACTCATTGCCAAAATACAAAACAAAACCCCCCCAAAATAAAAGAAAACAAACACACGGATATTCAACAGGCCTTTGGCCAGCTTCGAGTTACTAGAGGCCATTATACCAACAATTTGTCAAAAATAAGATACAGGACTCAACCCTTTTATCGAGGTCAGCAAGAGAGTGATGTTTCCTTTGTGGGCTAATGTTCGATTAAAGATACTTTGCAATAAGGATGTCTACGGAAAGGATTTTTTTTCTGATTTATACCTATTCAATCCTCTTCTTCTATTTTTATCTGCTTGGAAAACCGACTTTAGCATACATTAATATTGCCTTCTGTTGAAATCGAAAATTTCCGAAACTGTCGTGAGTAGAACTCAAGCACCTGTTAGTGATAAAAACTACATCAATCCAAGGCGACAACTCTCAGTGTTCCCTCACTCATTACATATTGAAATACTTTCAGTTGTTTATCTTATGTATTTATTATCATCTTTGGTAATATTATCAGGGGGTTCCAGTGGCGCGGAGGCACGGTTCTCGCCTCTGAAGCGAAAGGTACCGGGTTCGATTCCCGGCAGCGACACTGTCGGTTATTTTTCTCCTTGAAACTAAGTGCAAACCTATTTGCCAGTCCCCTGATCCTATTCAGGTAGGTGGGATCAAAGAACATAGTCCACTTGGAGATGGGCGGTAAATTCGGAGGTCCCGTGTGCACGTTGCGCACGTTAAAAAACCCTTGGCAGTAGAAAATCGATAAGAGTAGGCCACAAGGCCGCTGTCCGGGAAAAATTATTCCTACCATAAAGGTCACAGTGGGTCGATCCCCTGCTTGGCCTAATATCTTGATCCACAGAAATCCAGCCTTATAGTGCTGGCCCTACACTGTAATGGTAAAAGGGAACTGGATACGAAAGAAAGAAAGGCAAATATTATCATATTTTGTTTTCCATGCTATCTCTTTCAATGACAGCCTTGTCTATCTCCTGCCTGCTGAGGCCTTTATAGTTTACAGCATTTCCTCTGGGGCCACCTGTAACTCCCTCAATCCTCCATCTCTCGCCCTCTCTATCAATTTCTCTTTTTTGTATCTCTGTCACTTGCTCTCTCTTTATCTCTCTCTATGAGTCTCTCTGTCACTTTCGCTCCGCTTCTCTCTCTCTCTCTCTCTCTCTCTCTCTCTCTCTCTCTCTCTCTCTCTCTCTCTCTCTCTCTCTCTCTC
>JARBEQ010181864.1:0-12771 GCA_030265355.1 Tritonia tetraquetra
TGACCCATGAGTGTTGCAAGCGCCTCTTCCTAAACCTTGATTTGTTTGAAGCCGTGTGGCAGGCGCTGAAATGACCTATCTGTGTCGACAGAGCCCTAAAACAGCAACAAACAACGATGGTCAGTGACTTTGATGACATCCAACAGTTGTGTTGATCATTTTTCCACTCCCTCAACATCATCTTAAGAGTCGTTAACTAGTAGTTTGAAGAATATTATTTGTAATCTGAATTTGATATTTGAATATTTTTGGTATGATCAAAGTACACAGAGGCAGGTTTCACCGTCCATCATTTCCCCATTGAAGATGGTGGTGTGCCTACAACAGATGTACTGATGAAAGTTTTGGACGAAATAAAAGTGTGTTTGATGAGTAACAAGAAAACTTTGCTGCAGTAAGTTTTCTACATTAGTGAGATCTTGAATTTTTTCCCCCCCGAGACTCTTGTTATTTTTCATTGGCTGATAGTAAAAGTTGTTTTTTGTTTGTTTGTCTTTTTTTTAACTTTATCATTTGTAATTAATGGTGTTCATTTATTAGTCTCTTTTTTGTTTACTTACACAATATGATGGTATAAAGTAAGCTGGGTTTTTTTTTGTGTAATTAGATTTTAATGTTCACAGTAAAATCTTGTTAACCCGCCATTCTCGCTTACGGCCTGCTTTTTGCCATGGAATGGATTGGGTAATTTGTTCACTCAAACCTTTAGTCTCAAAATTAGTGGTATAACAAGGTTTCACTTCACAGAAAAGGATAATGTCTCTCATGTACAAATATGATATCATTTTTCTTTTTTTCAGTTGTTATGGAGGTCTGGGTAGATCTTGTCTGGGTAAGTCTGATGTGAAGCAGTTTGATTTTAGCAGGTATTATGTAGAATAAAATGAAGACGAAACTCACTAATATACTATATTCAAAACTCACTAATATACTGTATTATCCCTAACAAGCGTACAACCCCCCCCCCCCCCCCGCCACTTGGCTCTCACCACGTTATTTATTAAGCAGTTGTGCACCATGCTTGTTGGGTGCAAGGTCATTTGCTGCAGCATAGCCTAGTTGGTGATGGGATGCGTAAAGAGCCGACAATCTGAAAGATGTTACTAGGTCTAGACTCTCGACCAGTTCCCTGACATGATTCAATGAAGTGCGTTATTATAATTGTGCATAGTAATGTATGATGCACACTGATTAAAACAACCTCGCTTCTTTTATAACAAGTGCACTCTCTAGAATCAATTTTAAGCAATAATACAGTAATATTACAGAATGGATACATTTAAACCTCAAGATAGATTGATAATTTTTTAATAAATGCCCTAATACAATTTTTAATTTTTTCAAAAATCTTGTTATTTATTCACAGTGGCTATGTGCCTTCTTATCTTTCTTGACAAAAGTATCACTACTGAGGTTGTCAGAGACAAAATTAAGCAACTCAGAGGAGAAAAAGCATTTGGATCAGTGAAAGTGAGTTTAAAAAATTCATATTCTGTAAGTCTAGTTGTTTCTGAGTGAGTTGGTTAACCTGTGTCCCGCACGTTATGTATAATCGCATCGCCTCTACTCCTGGCCCCCTGCCTGGGACTCCCATCTCTTTGTCTGACCACTTGCCCAGCATCACGGCGATCACCATCCCGTTACCTACCTATGTATTTTCAATTCGCGGCATTTCATTTAGTTTGTTTGTTATATACTGCCTGTCACTGTTGTATTGTAGTAATACAGTATCAGTACTTAGTAAAGCCACCGAGTTTAAAAGAAATAGAAAATAGAATAGCTAACAGAGGTACCCTGCTAATAGCTATTATATAGTTTGCGAGTAACACCCCCTTCTCTCTCTCTATCTCTCTCTCTCTCTCTCTCTCTCTTTCTCTCTCTCTCTCTCCAATGAAATACACAGGGTCAGAGCCATGAAACTCAAGAAAGTTCAAAGGAAAAAAATCCCAACGCCCCCGTCAGGATTCAAACCCAGTACTTTATGCTAACAAGGTGAAAGTGTTATCGCTACGCCACAAAGTCCCAAATCAGGCTTGCACCTCTCTGTACCATAGTATTTTAAAACTTATCAACAACAAACAAGTGTAAGGTGTTCATCCAACCAAGGTCAATGACCGGTCAACGATCGCAATCAGTATTTAGTATAGTAATCAGCTCCCTTTCTCTCTCTAGCTGCATGATCTCTCTTTACCCCAACCGTTACAAGTAATATTTTCCACACCCAACAGACCTGTTTGCAGATCTTTTCTCTCTGTCCACACTTTTCCACTGTTACTGTTATACTTGTTCAAGGTTTCCTCTCTTCATGGCATGTCCAATAAACTTTGCCTGCTGTCTTCTTATGGTGGTAATCAGTTGTCTGCCACTGCGGCTTGTCACCATAACTTCATTTGTTTTCTTCGCTGTTGATGGGACTAGCACATCCTTCTCAGAAACCACATTTCCACTGCTTTTAATGATTATCATTTGCTTGTTTACTGTCCATGTCTCAAACCCGTATGTCAAGACTGGTTCCATACCTACCTGTTTTTGTATGTATATTCTTCATTGTTTGGAATGCTATTTTTGCTTTTCTAATACAGCACTGTTTTCAAAATAACAGAAATGTCACATTTTATAAGGTAGTCTTGAGAGTGCCATGAATGTGATATAGTTAATGATTTGATACTCTATTCTTTTTGCCATTTCAGCAATACAACTATGTCAATGATTTCTGTGTAACTTTGGAGCAGTATAGAAAAAGTAACAGTGGAGAAACAGTGGACAGATCAGCTTCAAGATAGTTTTGTGAGTGAATGTGTGAAGGGGTTTTTTCTTATACTATACAAATGTTGTTCTTGCTTGAAATTATATGTGGTGCTTCTTAGATTTCTTGATTGTTCGAGTAAAGATTTATGCGATCTGCATTTTATCTTAGGAAACTGTAAGATAGTGCTGTTGATATGATTTTTTTTGTTGTTGATCTGGTGTAATATTATCCAGACTGATATTCTTGATATTGTGGATAGTAAGGCAACCCTCTGAATGTTTTAACTTATTGGATACAACACAAGAGAGCAGCCATTTTCCTGTTCTTGGTAAAAAAAAAATCCTCTGAATTTGATGCAACCAATCTATAATAATTATTCCCCCACAATCTCTCGCAGATCTGAAGGAGAGAATCTCTGAACTGCTTATGCTACTTGAATTGAAACATAGCAAATGCTTCCTTATTGATGATATCAATATTGTTGTCCATAATTATGACTTTTCTGTTACTGACTTCAAGAAATTGAGTCTATTAATGATCTGACCCCAGTTCTGCATTACAGACTTATACTTTCTTTTTAAAAGTTATACAGTGGAAGTCAGATTCAACAAAGTTGTCGGTACTGATGCTCAGTTCTCGTTCTATGAGATCTCTCGTTTAAATGCGAAGTCAGTGAGGAACTTTTAAAAAACAAGGATAACAGGAACTAGAATAACAGAATTTCCTTAGTTATCTCCCTTGACATTGTGAAGGTGACAGACAGGCTAGTTACTGCTAGAATTAGAACATTAGTAGAATTACTGGGGTTGTTACTTTTTTTTGCATTGTTTTTGTTTTTTATCTTAAATGTTCAAAAAGACGTGGTGAATGCGAATGAAAGTTGTAGTGTACTCTTTCACTACACTGTCACTGACCAGCATGACCTCGTAGGCAATGTATTAACACGTGTGGTGCTCATTGGATGTGTTTTATTTTGTAAAGAGATCCTAAGGGGAAAAACAGGGATTTTTCTTTGCCTCGTTGGAGCCAAATTTTCTTTGATTGCGACCTCAGTGGATCCGGCGGCCACTGTAATGTATGAAAGCAATGCCTCAAGGCTATTGACATGATAAAGCATTCCACATTTTAGTCTCTAATTTCTTTACAATAACAAGGGGTTGTAAATATTGTTCTCTGTCATGTTCAAATTTTGCAACTTTTTTCTTTATAATTCCTTGTCTTATCTTTAAGTCTGAGGAGGAATTTTGAAACTTGTGTTAACTTAAAAAATAAGATGTTTGAGAAGGCAGTTTTTTTTTTTTAGCATCCCAAATTTATTGTTGCTGTCAGAAACAGAATGAAGTTACTAACCGCATTTTACCTGTCAACTGTTTATCTTGTAAATTTTCAAAAATATTCGGGAAAACATGAACTTTCATTTAAGCGTAAGGAAGATGGCATCGAGCTGTTAAGAGCAGCCTACTTACAGTACAGCAAAAAGGGATTTAATAACAACATTCAAGCCGTATCTGTATTTGATTGGTTGTTTCCTTAGTATTTCTCTTATAAAAGTAAAGGATTATAGCTCAGGTTGAGGCAATCCTCTTACATCAGGTTTCTACTGTTTAATTTCTCCTATTAAACTCATGTTTTGGTTGTCATTATCATCATCATCATCATCATCAGTGTTAGGTTAGTATATATATGATTTTTATCATGCATTATCTTCAATTTGTTTTAGACCTATGTATTATTTCTATGCTTTGTTTGCTCAATAAATTATCACCTTGATGAGAATAACTTTTTTGTTGTTTGTTATGCTTTTTTCAGATACCATTTTAAAATTGAATTTTTGACTGTGATTCTTATATATAGGCATAGTATTGCACTCAGAATGCCAGATAGAGCCAGCTTGTCGGTAATGTTTTTGGTTTGTAACACGGGAAACTCAAAATGATGGTTAAGACTTTTAAATAGCTTATCATCAGTTTAGATATTGCAGATAATATGGAATCATTCCCAGTTCCAGCTTTTGAGGGTGACTAATTGTCTCCAGTATACTTGAGCCACAAAGGCCTTCATGGAATTATTTTATGCATTAGTCTTGATTCAGATACACCTGGGCTAGGACAGCGAATGATCTTGTCAAAATGTTAGTGCTGAAACGCTTAACACTGTTAATAACAGGAACTCACACTGTATACTCTCCTTGGAGTTGAAAAGGATACTGGAGTGTAATGGCCTGCCGGGGGCAAACGAAACATTGTAAAGCGCAAAGAGCATGATGAACTTTGTGGTATGATGTTATGCTATCTATAAGTGTTCTCTTTACATTACTTAAAGTGGATAAGGATCTCAGGACTTTGATCTGTCACTGCACAGACAGGTATCTTCATCAAATCTGTTGTCCAGTTGTATAATGAGTTTTTTACTTACCTTGCATGTATAATGGTAGACGGCTGAACTTGGATGATAATGGCAAGGGAAAAGGGCGAAAAGGCTTTCGTGACAATTTTAAAGAGGTGATAGCCTTGTTGAAACACCAGTGGTCATGTTTCATGCATGATCTTGTGGATACAGAAGAAAGTGCAAAGGATATAATATATGGTAAATCAAATATTAGTATTACTGAAAAAAATAAAATAAGAGAAAACATCACCCTAGCTCGCTCTGATATCAATATAACAGGGGATGGTGCCTCAGGCCTCGAGATTAGGACAAAATATGGACTGCCCCGACAATCGACACCAGACTGCTATATTTGATGTATTGAAAGAGTACACTCACAGTGGGTTGATCACCTGCTTGGCTTAATATCTTGATCCAAAGAAATCCAGCCTCATAGTGCTGGCCCTACACTGTAATGGTAAAAGGGAACTGGATAGAAAGAAAAAATGTTTTACTCTTAAGCTTTTCTTATGACCATGCTGATGTAGAAAGCTCAGACAGGACTCCTCTGTGGTGCAATGGTAGTGTACTTGCGCACAGATCTGGAGATCTTCATTTCGAATTCAGGCCCAGTCAAAGATCTTCAAGGTACAGTTAAGTGTTGAAAGGGGTGTAATAATACTGGCAACTAAACTCAAAAGCTCCTGCTGGGCCCACTGGAGGAATTGTTGTTTTACCAACTGCCATGTCCTGTTTTTATTGATTATCCTGTTTTCCCCCAGATTATTCTGTTCTCTTTCTCTGTATTATATTAGTGTCCTGTTTTTCTGTAGTCTTGTCCTGTTTTTACTTTGGTTAGGGTTGGCATACCTGTAAATTGTAAACGTAAACGTCATTTGTGCCACTTGGCACGAAGCCGGAAGGTAACAGTTTGGGACCTTGAAATTGAAACGAAGCCCTTTCCTCCTAGGCGCATGAAACGAACAAGTGATCATTTGCCACTGTCTAGATGGAGTGCTGAGACAGAGATGGATACCCATTTACTTCTGGGTCGAGTGTTTCATTATATTTCCAACACTCTCGTTCACATTAGTAAGAGAAACAACTTGGCTTCTTTGAACGATAACATGAGCTCTTGTACAGTGAGGGGAAAACAACTAGTAAAGGCGAATACTGGCGTCTCGATAACCATGCATGGCCAAACAGCTGAACATGTTATGGATCCAAGGATTTCACACAAACATAATTAGTCCACAGTGTCCACCATCTTTCGTTGGTGTCATGACCCAGACACTGAATAGATAGTATTTTGGTGGTCCGTGCTCATAGAAAACCTTATGGAGCAATTTATAGTTACGTTGATCTCTAACAACACATCAAGGGGTATCCCATATAGGGGAAAACGAGTCGAAGGTTACCGTTAGAGTAGAGGCAACTCATATAACCACTTTGCTAGATCTTGTTACTGTGGACGTACGATGTGTGTCAATCCTCGGACAGAGTCTTGGTCAAACCAGAGGCGTATTTGATATCAAAACACATAATTCACATACATGTATGATCGCACACATAAGTTGGAACAGCCAAGACGATCTAGAATAGTTCCATGAGGATGTCGACATTGATAAACACAAGAGACTGCCATCATCCACGGTGACTCCAAATACAATGACAAATGGGAGAGGTGAGATATTACTGAGAACACAGTTGTAATGCGTGGCTAAGGAACACACACAAGAAGAACGGTGCATGAGAACCCTCAATGGATGGAAGAGATCTTAGAGTCAAAGACGCTATACTGGGAACAAACATCGGCCAGTAAGGTGTGAAAATGACCTTGGAGAGGAGTGAGACAAGGCTGTGTGTTTTCACCCGACTTGTTTTCGTCACAGTGTGTTGAAAATCATGCGTGATATCAAAGAACTTCATGTCACTCACACCATCAATAACCCCAGGTATGATGAAGACACTCCTCATTTATTGCAACAGAAGAAACTTAACTTGATAACTAAAGCTCAAAGTCTCTGCATTACAGTACCCAAGTAGCAAGATCAAATAAGATAAGATAAGATAAGATTTACTTTATTGATCCTGTGGTGGAAATTATAGGGGTCCATGTTATAAATACAATAATTACCAATGATAGAAGATACATTTTTGCCGAGAGTGGTAGAACCTCCCAATTTTTATCAATGACTGAGGGGTTACCCACAAGGGCTACAGTAATGTGTTTATTGGTATGTCTTTGATCAATTTTGCTCAGTGTATTGCTCATGGTGCCAATAAAGAATTATGGACACAGTGGGTTGATCACCTGCTTGTCTGAGACTCTGATCCAAAGAATTTCCGGCTCTGTGTTCAGTCATGTTTAGTGGTCGGGGTGTCTGCATTTATGGCAGGTATCTTGTGTGCCTTTCGTGATTAAACAGAGGGTTGGCCCCAACACTGCTTTAGAATTAATGGGGTTCGATCAAACAAGCAATATCAATTTCTTAAATAACCCTGACTAAGACTAGGAAAGAACCCATAGACTTCACTACCACTTTGATAAACAATCCTATTTGGCTACTTTTAGACACAATTCATTCAATTCATAGCTTGTGTGAACTGTATTTATTGAACGACCAAAGTCAACACGACAGGTCTGTGTGTGCCATAGAACACAAAACGTCAAAAACAATGCGTGTTCTCTTTCACATGTATAATATATATTTTTACCTGTAATTATTATAAATCAGCGTGTTGCTCATGGTGTCAATAAAGAGTTATGGACACAGTGGGCTGGTCACTTGCTTTTCTGAAATTCTTTGATCCGTAGCATTTCCGGCTCTGTGTTCACTTGGTGGCCCGGGGTGTGTGTGTGTGGGGGGGGGGGGGGTGCATTCACGTGTGCAGGTATCTTGTGTGACTTTAATAACTGAATATGGGGCTGGCCCCAACACTGCTTTGCAGTATTAATCGGGTTTGATCAAACAAACAATTATTAAATAAATGCGTTTTCAACATATACACCGCAAACATTGCTGCTGCCGACATTACGTCAGCTGCACTTTCCGGACAGACAGGGATGGTCACCTGTCTAAGAGAAAGAAAACTGACGTAAAACCTCCGCTGCCTTGCGGCTATAGAGTGATACAGAACCATGCTGCTAAATTGGTAGTGAGGCAAAAGCGTATAGCCCATTCATTGCCTGCACTTTACGAATTACACTGGCTTCCCATCAGAGGATTGAATACAAAATTGCTATGCTATGTTTCAAATGTCTATATAACGAAGCGCCAATCTAGTTAAAAGATCTTTAAATACTCCTGCTAGATCACTGAGGTCTTCAAATGATCAAACTAAACTTGTAGAGCCTTGCTATGGTTACCAGTATTTCGGCGGGCGTTCTTTCTCTGTAACTGGACCCCAATTTTGGAACAAAATCCCACGAAATATTAGAGAATCAAACAGCATTGACTCTTTCAAGTCCAAACTTAAACATTTCATTTTTATATTCACCTATTATTCATGATGAAATTGATGCTGTATTGTATTATGATGTCTTATGAATTGTTTGTTAGAAATACTTTTACACATGTGGAGCGCATTGAGCATTGCCCAGTTTTGAAAATGCGCTATAGAAATTGTATTTATTATTATTATACGAAGAAAGGCGTCGGTAGTAAACCCTCCTAAGGAAACACCAATCCACTAAGTAACGGTAGGAAGCGACCGCCAGGTTCGGTCTCCAGCCCATCTCACGGCGTGGATGGGGAGGCCAGGTCTGGTCCAAACAATCAACTCGGGTGAAATAACCTACCGTACTCTCCGCTGCTTTGGGAGAAGCAAAGGCTATAGGAGCAAACCAGACATAAAATCAGGAGTGTATCCCCTAAGGCGGTTGGTCAAACGTCGTGACACCTTCCGGGAACCCCTGCAGCTGCGCTGACATCGACTGTATCGGCTCGTCCCTTCCATCGGACCCTGCCAGCAGGCCTACGCCCTGGAGATGTCAGTCAAGTGCCGCTGGTCCAGCGACAGAACCAACACAGGAGACAGCAGTTACGGGTGATAAGTCAAGCGGTCATTGGCCTACGCTTGGGCTACGGGTTGTCTCCGAAGGTGGGAGGGATCGTCGCATCTCACGGGTCAACTATCGCCCGCCCCACGCTGTCAATGTCGACCCGTCACAGTCTGCCCCCTTCAACGTGCTTGAAGCTTAGGAGAAAAACCAAAGAGCAGATGGCAAACCCTGCACCAGGCAAACAACGAAATAAGAAGTAACCACCAGCCCCACGGCTGGCTACCTGGAACGTCAGAACAATGTGTCCTGGCATTTCTGGCAACCTCCAGCAAGTTGACGACGCTAGGAAAACCGCCATCATCGATCACGAGCTGTCAGTCAAAGCTCAACATCGACATCGCCGCCCTCCAGGAGACACGCCCCCATCATGTGGTAGCCCCAAGGAAAAGGACAACACGTTCTTCTGGCAAGGACTGGAGCTAGACGAGCGACGACTTTACGGGATCGGTTTCGCACTACGCAACTCCCTCTTGTCTTCAATTGAGCCTGCCTCTCAGGGACTGCACGAATTGTCTCTCCGCCTCAGGACATCCTCTGGTCCCACAAAAATCCTCAGCATCTACGTCCCCACGCTTTGCTCTACAGCTGAGGCTAAAGACACATCCTAAGAAGAGCTCGAGGCCAAAATCAGGGGGATCCCTTCGAAAGAAGACCAGTTCCTGCTCGGAGACTTTAATGATTAAGTCACTTGACTTTGGACGCGGAGGACCAGGTTCGAGTCCCGCTGGATTTTTTTATCTGGACTTGTCAATTTTCACAGCTCTGTCCTGGAATCTTCTCAAGTTCTGTTGGACGGCCTTTGATATGACCTTTACGTGTTGAAATTGGCGCAAAACTTCAATCAAAGTTTAGAACTTGTAAAGGAAACATGTGGACCTACGTATAAGGTCACGTAGATGTGGACAAAATTGTGGTTTGATGAGGCAAACAATGTTCAATATTGACGTCCACTTAAAAAAAATTATAAATTATAAATTTTGACAATGATTGATTGTTTTGTTGATATTTTGTTAATATTTTGTAAAATAAAAATAAAATAAAAATAAGAAGGAAACGGAAGTTGTCAAGATTATCAACAAAACACAGCGGAGCAGCGGAACTTATGAAACGATCGTGGAGAATCAGCAGAATATGTCACAAATGGGCGGCTCTTTGTGCAACGTTTAGTCTGTATTGTTCGACAGAACAACGTGATATAAGTCTACACTAAGTAAACAATCAAATCTTAAGCAATGGCGTATCGAGAAGTCGTACTTATTGATATGGACTGTTTCTATGTTCAAGTGGAGCAAAAATTGAATCCCAATCTGAAAGGAAAACCTTGTGCAGTTGTTCAATACAAAACTTGGAAAGGAGGAGGGTCAGTCTTTATATTTTTTGCTAGACGTCTACTTTGATTTAGGATTTGAATACGGTTCATTTTGGCCCAGGCTTACATTGATTGGCATTATAAAAACTGATGTAACTAACAATCTTCCTTTCTTATCCAGTTCCCTTTTACCATTACAGTTACAGTGTGTAGGGCCAGCACTATGATGATGAGGCTGGATTTCTTTGGATCAAGATATTAAGCCAAGCAGGTGATCAACCCACTGTGAATGTAACTAACATATCAACTTCAAATCTGTGTGTCTAGATAGCTAATAGTTTAAAGTATGAGTCTGAAACTAGATCAAGAATCCTATTTTTTCAACAGAATTATAGCTGTTGGTTATGAAGCCAGAGCTTTTGGTGTTACTAGAAACATGATGGGAGATGATGCTAAACAAAAGTGCCCTGACATTCAACTGGCAAGAGTTCCTGAAGTGCGGGGAAAAGCAGATCTGACCAGGTAAAAAACCTTATATCAAAATTCTGTTTGAAAATTTATGATTTCTTTTCAAAGTAGGATCAAATTTCTCATTCTTTAATTTACACAGATGGAAAATCATAATTAATTATTAGCCCCCGTACCTTTGACGCATGAGGCGACCAACTCTCACACGCTCGCACCACATCATGTAGTGCGAGGCGGTTTCAACTGAGAAGCGTGCTGGCATTAGATGTAGGGCGGCGACCTCTAACTACCTCTACCTTCTATGATGGAAGTTTCTCATTTACTATTAATAACAATCATACCAGAGAAAGCCTGGTCAAATCTATAAATAACAACCAATCAGATAACAATACCCCCAAACTGACTACATGGTTGCTTCGCGTCACTATCGATCGATAAACACGTGGCAACCGCTTTGTTCTCATACACAGCTCTCACTTTTACTGTGTAGTTGGAGTTGCAGAGCCACTCTCACTCTTTTGGCTCTGGACTTCCTGTTGGACTAATGAGAGGTATTAGTAACAAATTCTACCAGTTCTTAATAGCTAAGGAGATGACCACAAGATCTACATTATTTTGTTTTTATTGACCGTGATTATGATTTATACTGCTCAGTGTTATTGCTCATGGTGTCAATAGTTTAAGACACAGTGGGCTGATCACCTGCTTGTCTGAGATTCTTTGATCCAGAGGATTTCCAACCCTGTGTTCAGCCATGCTTGGTAGTCGGGTGCAGCATTTATACTGGGTATCTTGTGTGCCTTTTATGGCTGAACATGGGTCAGCCCCGACACTGCTCTGCATTATTAATGGGGTTTGATTAAGCAAACTGAAGAAATGTAAAATTTAGGTTCTCAGTTCTAACTCATTTTTTTGGTGAATGATGCCTAGGGCTGATTTATTAGGGAAATTCTATTTCATTTTATGAAAAACCTTGATATTTTGTTTTGATCAGTATCCAAGGCAGAAGTGGAAATAGAAGAAATCTGATCACTGAAGAAAGACTGACTTTTATGTCTTTTAATCTTTTAATCATGTTTTAAAATTTCTTCCTGTGTAGATATAGGGAAGCGGGAGCCGAAGTAATATCTGTGTTTTGCAAGTACAGTTCATGCGTGGAAAGAGCAAGTGTTGATGAAGCATACATTGATATTACAGCAGAAGTTACTGAACGTATCAGTCAACTAGATTGTCCAAGGGTTGATATAAATCAGATTCCAAATTCTTATGTGGAGGGCTATGAGGGGCTGGAAGGTTTGTACTTAAGATACTTGTAAGATGTTAGTGCTTGTTCTCTCCTGTTGGTGACAATGTCTCTCAAGTCATGCAGGTCTTTTAAAATATATTTCAGCCTTATGGTATCGTTTTAGGTTGTTGTCGAGCGTGACAGGGAGAATGGTGATAGGTCTTCTTCTATTTGTCATTTGATAGTTCGAAGTGAAAGCTCTTTGCCTTGTTAGCGGATATCTCATGCTCTTTTCGTAAAATGTGTCCGAAAAGCCTCCCATCATTCTAGAATGGAGTGATATTATAAGCATTTTGTTGCACTTTTGATCCCTAGCACCTTTCTGAGTTGATTTCTGTGGAACATGTCAAGTTTTTCCTCTTCTGTTTTTGTAAGAGCCCATGTGCCCTAGTTAACCATTTAGCCCCTGCAGTCGCCGTAAGTCGCCGCTACCGGTCGACCCCTGCAGTTGCCGTAAGTCGCCGATTTTTATTTGTTTCACCGGCGGCCATCTTGCGTGTTTTTAATTCGCAGGATTGGCGTTAAAA
>JARBEQ010182086.1:0-12771 GCA_030265355.1 Tritonia tetraquetra
CAAGGCAGGCTTCGAGTTGACGGCGGACGGCAAAAACTGCCAAGGTAAGTGAAATGAAAGGGGGGTGGGGGGTGGGGCAGGCGCTAGCAATGATAACCTACAGATGACTCCGGTTTATCGCAACTCGGTTAATCGCAATTTTCCCCCAAAAAACGGAATGAATTAATTCTACATAAAAGTCACTGCTCTCTCTCGAGTTCATCTCACTGAAAATCGAACACATTTGTTCGATGGGTCACGGGGTCACAGGGTCACAGGGTCGAGGATGTGGTTCTCATCATAAGGATGGTAAATGAATTGCAGGCACTAGGAACATGTTTTAAGTGACAGAAAGCACAGAAAAATAGCCAAGGAAAGGAAAGTGGAAAAGTCGACAGTTGGTTAGAGCGTGGCCTCTGTCTCTGGCTAGGTGGCGTTTTCGTACACCGCGGTGTGGGTTCGATTCCCACTGTCGACTTTTCCACTGTTCTTTCTATGTTCTATTCTTCTGTGTTTTCTGGCTCTTAAAACATTTTCCTACTTTGCATAAGAATGTTAGTCCTTTTCCATACAATTCCGATTAGAAACGCATTACAATGTATAAAGTTATATATTCTATCATAACATGTGGTGGGAAAATATCATTTTTAGACAAAACAATATTGACAACCGCCCACTGGATTGTCATTTCCCCCTGAAACCCCAATAATCCGAAAGAGTTAATCGCAACTTCGGATAATCGCAATTGCCGCTTAATTGCAACTTTTCCCAAGAAACGGAATTAATTAATTCTATATAAAAATCACTGCTTAATCGCAACTTCGGATAATCGCAACAATTTTGCCGCTCCCGTCGTGTTGCGATTAACCGGAGTAACGGGAGTATCAAGTAAAGACGGAAAGTGTGGAAGTGTCAGAAAGACAGCAATAGAAGAAGAACAACGCTATGTCGACCGCCCTGGGGATCGAACCCCACACCATGGTACCAGCGAACGGCAGCACAGCCTTGACAGAAGCAGAGCCCGCTGCTCTACCAACTGATCAAATCCGCCACCGATGTCTCTGGCTGGACGGTGTTGCCGTTTGCTAGTGTGGGTTTGATCCCTACGGTCGACAAAACAATTTACTTCTTCTTTCGGCTGTTTTTCTGGCACTTTCACATTTTCCATCTTTACCTGTTGGTCTGATACAATATCATTCCAAGGTAAATAACTGCTAAATTTCCCCTTCCCCCTTTTATGCTGACGGAGTTATCCGTCTTGTTGTCACTCTAAATATTAAAATACTGGGATATTGTATACATCATCCTTTAACGTTTTGAAGTTTAAAGGTTGTACGTTTTACGCCCTGAGTAACACATTTTAGGTCATATCAAAGGCGGGACCTCCGAATTATAGGACTTGATTCCATTGGAATCATCAGGATCAGAGCATTGGAATCATCAGGGTCAGAGCCATAAAACTCAAGAAACGAAAACGTTGACCGCTACACCATGAGCGCTGCTTTGCTGTCCAAAATTATTTCTTCTTTCTTATCCAGTTCCCTTTTACCATTACAGGATAGGGCCACCACTATGGGGCTGGATTTCTCTGGATCACGATATTAAGCCAAGCAGGTGATCAACCCACTGTGAATATTGTGGTAGGAATTAAGTTTGCCCGGACAGCGACCTTGCGGCCTACTCTTATCGATTATCAACTGCCAAGGGTTCTTTAACATGCGCAACTTACACATAGGACCTCCGAGTTTATGGTCCGTCTCCGATAGGACTAGGTTCTTGATCCCACCTACCTGAATTCAAAGAAAAAATACTGCCAGGCAGCCTCCCCAAACACGACCACGTTCATCAACAGCTACCGGAAGTGGACAGGACTTGTCATCGATTCGATCTGTCATTTGTGTAGTGTTGTACAAAGTAATTATTTCCTAACTTGACTCCCAATTTCTATGTTCAATTTCAGATGTAAACGAGTGCTTTGACAACAAAGGAAGCTGTTCCCATCAGTGTATCAACTCCCTCGGTAGTTATAAGTGCGGATGTAGCAAGGGATACTCGCTCAATTTCAAAGGGAAAAGTTGTGTGGGTAAGTCTGGTTATTTCAAAGGGAAAAGTTGTGCGGAAATTCCCAGCCCACTGTATCCACAACTCTTTACTGGCACCATGAGCAATACACTGATCAGTATTAATCAAAGACAGGCCAATAAACAAATTACTGTAGCCCTTGTGGATACCCCCAAAGCTAGTGATAAAAACTGCGAGGCTCGACCACTCTGGGGAAAAATGAAATAGGTGCTGCTGGAAGTGAAATAAATGAACAAGATGGGGTAGGTAATGTATAAACTTCCAAAAGGGACAGAACATGGGGACGCAGAACGTTTCGAAACATTCTACGTCCCTGTGCTCTGTCCCTTTTGGAAGTTTATACATTACCTACCCCATCTCACTCTGGGCAAATAACTCCGTAGCTCCTACCTATTATGTTCTGTTTTCATGAGTTGTCTTTCCTGGTCATTTCGTTTTCTATTTGTATTCTTGCTCTTGGAACACCAGTCTACAAAAATATTTTTAGACTGCTTTGATGATTAGTTTCCTGGAAGTCCTAGAATGACTATTTTCATCATCACATAATTTGGGAACGGTACAATATTCGAGATGTGATCTACATACAATTATTTATGTAGATGATGATAATTAGAAGTGACATAATGTGATCTTACCTGTGGGTAAGTGAAACTTGTCTCTGATTTTATCCCAAGGGCTTCGCGGTTAAAAAAGCAAAGCAAAGCATAGCACTTATAAAGCGCATAACCACGAAATTCATCACGCTCTATGCGCTTTACAATGTATAGTTTACCCCCCGGCAGGCCATAACACTCCTGTATCCTTCTCAAGCCCATGAGGAGTATACAGTGTGAGCTGCCTGTTAGGCGCTTCAGCACTAGCATTCTGACAAGATCGTTTGCTGCCCTCTTCTCTTCAACTGTCCTTCTCCATGTTCCCATCAGCCTCCCTGTCTTTCTTTAGGCTTGGGGTGTCTATGTCAAAGCCATGACTGCGTGGCTTGTTCTCTTCATTCTGAGGACATGGCCTAACCACCTCCATCTTATTTTCCATACTTCAACAACAATATGGGTGATTCCTGTCTTTGTGGCGATCTCCTTGTTTGAAAATATCTTCCAATTTAATTTTTTGTAATTTTCTAAGGCAACGTCCTTCAAACCCTCTTAATCTGATTTCAATCTTTTTGTTGGTTCTCCAGGTTTCCGCAGCATATAACAAGATTGATCTGACATTTGATGAATATGATTGTATAATGCTTGGTGGTCGGGGTGCTTGCATTCATGTCTGTATCTTGTCTGTATCTTGTCTGCAGTTGGCCCTGACACTGCTCTGCGGTATTAATGGGGTTTGATCAAACAAACAAACATAACGTATACATAACGCATATTATAATTTTATTTCATTTTTCTTCAGTTGGAGAATGGTGCAGGTTGAAATTTGGCTGCGGTCACAGCTGTCGTACCGCGCCTACAGGCAAGGTGGAATGTTATTGTCGTGAGGGATTCTACCTGCATGAGAATGGACAGGACTGTCTCCGTGAGTACCAACTACACATCCTTCTGTAGGATTAATAGCAGGGGTCCCAGTGGCGCAGAGTTACGGTGCTCGCCTCTGAAGCGATAGGTACCGGGTTCGATTGCCGGAAGCGACACTGTCGTGTATTTTTCTCTTTGAAACTTGGTGAAAACCTATATATGCCACTCCCCTGCTCCTATTCAGGTAGGTGGGATCAAAGAGTCTAGTCCTATCGGAGACGGACAATAAACTCGGGAGGTCCCGTGTGCGCGTTGCGCACGTTAAAGAACTTTTGGCAGTTGAAAATCGATAAGAGTAGGCCGCTGTCCGGGCAAAATGAATTCCTACCACAAAGGTCACAGTGGGTTGATCACCTGCTTGGCTTAAACAGTCTGCTGGAAGTTTTAGACCAAATGGTGAAAAGGCTTTAACAATGTTTTAAAAACTTCCGAATAGGACAATAAATACAGATGACATAGAACGCCTTTTCACCATTATCAATGAACGTGACTATTTTTTTTCGTAGTGACGTTGTGCTTTGATGTTGTTTTGTTTTGGGTTTTTGTTTGGTTGGTTGTTTTGATTTTTGTTTGGTTAACAATGCTCTATTAATGAAATAATACATTGTATTTTTTTGAGGACTTTTTGTTTTGTTTGGTTGTTGTTATTTTGTTTTTGTTGCTATTCTTGTTTTTGTTTGGGTTTTTTTTTATTCGAATACACGTTTGGTCGTCATCTCTGTCCCCTCCATTTCTACCAGGCAGCTGTTCCCATGGCAACGGAGGATGCCACCATGGTTGCAATGACACAGCGAGTGGCCCCAAATGTTCGTGCGCACTCAAATACTACCTCAATGCAGACAAGAAAACCTGCACAGGTAGGGTAACTCTACCGTCACCATCATGTACACATCAGTATTACTGTTATCTTCTTCTTCTTCTTCTTCTCCTCCTCCTCCTCCTCCTCCTTCTTTTTCTTTGTCTTCTTCTTCTTCTTCTCCTTCTTCTCCTTCGTTTTCTTCGTCTTCTTCTTCTCCTCCTTCTTCTTCTTCTTCTCTCCCTCCTCCTCCTCCTCTTCCTATCGTCTTTGAAGAGGATGGAGAATGAGGGAAATAGAATATGTTCTTGTTAATTAAATTGCCAATTTTCAAGACTATGGATCGATAAACAGAGTTAGTCCATTAACTAGCTAGTTATTGACATATCCTGACCATTTCCAAAAGAGGCAAAGATAGGGTCATGAAATAATTTCCATATTATCAATACAAAAGGACACAGAAACGGCCTTGGAACATGATATAGGCCTGAACCCTAAAACTAAAACATGCTCTAAAGAGGCAAATAACTTTACCAAGGTCATGTCAAAGTCAACGGTCCTAGGCAGACTGCTGGGACTGTTTTCAGACCTTTTCTCCAATTTCAACATTTTCCCATTTATTGGGCGATAGCTTCGACTTCAGCAGCCCTTATTTTGTTTTGTGAAAAGGGGATGCAAGAGCTTGTTACGTAATTGTTTTCATATTTTCAGCTTCCTGTGCTGTCAGCAATGGTGGTTGTGAGAGGAAGTGCAATGACACACCTCTGGGTCCCAAGTGTTCGTGTCCGACCGGTTTCAAACTTCATCAGGACGAGAAAACATGCCTAGGTTGGTCTCTTCGTAAAATGAAAAACTTGGAGAATTTATCCCTTCAAGCTGCACCTTTGACTTAAGTATAGAGGGCTCTGTGACAAAATGCACTACCTATATAATATGTTGAATTGAGAAAAAAAATGAGTTATTACCCTGAAGCTAAAGGTCATAGACTAGACTAGATGCTTTTATTGTATTATACAATACAATTTTCGCCACAAAACTGCCATGTTGATCATCTGTTTTACTTTGCTGTGACCGTCCTTTCTCTGTACGTGTCCATACCATCTCATATTTCTCCAATATTCTCTATTATATATCATTGTTCATTCCTAGTATTTTCACTCTTTTCCCTGCCTCTTGTTGTAAGCCCTTTTTACACATTCTCATCTCTGTGGTTTTAAGAATCTGCATTCTACACCATATAAAAGAGTACAGGTCTGATAACAGTCCTATAAAATTTGATCACAAGTTCCCTAGGCATTTTCTTGTCACTTACCACCCCAGTCTCCTTCTCCACTTTGTCCATTTATTTTATATCAGTATGATTTTACTCGGGTCCCAGTGGCTCAGAGGTATGTTTCTGGCCTTTGAAGCGAAAGGTACCAGGTTTGAATCCCAGCAGCGCCAGTTGTTGTTTTTCTTCACAAAACTCGCTAAAACCTATATGCCACTCCCCTGATCCTATAAGGGTAGGTGGAATCAAGAACCTAGTCCTGTCGGAGATGGACGATAAATTTGTAGGTCCTGTGTGCGAGTTATGCATGTTAAAGAACCCTTGGCAGTTGGAAATCGAGAAGAGTAGGCTGAAAGGCCGCTGTGCCACAAGAAGTCACAGTGGGCTGATCACCTGCTTGGCCTAATATCTTGATCCACAGTAAATCTGCCTCATAGAGCGGGCTCTACACTGTAATGGTAACAGGGAACTGGATAAGAAAGAAAGATAATGTACTCTTGGTCTGCCTCGTCCTCAGCATCTACCAATATTTTTAAACTTATTTTTGTTTCCAGACATAGATGAATGTGCCACGGGTGAAGCTGGCTGCTCTCACCAATGTGAAAACACCAGAGGGAGCTTTGAGTGTGTTTGTCCCTCAGGGTTTAAAGTCGCCATGGATTACAAGACTTGTGTTGGTATGATGGGTGGACATTGGTTCATTGCCAATACAGCTTTGTTTTGTGGCCCAATTTTTATTTATTTATTTTTTGTTAACTTGTTTAATTGCACTCCTTAACCCTTTCGAGCACAAGTAAAAGTATGGCATTTATATAGCGCTCATCCACGAAGTTCATCATGATCTTTACAATGTATAGTTTACCCCAGCAGGCCATAACACTCCTGTATCCTTCCCCACTCCATGAGGAGTTTACAGTGCGAGCTATCTGTTAGGTGCTTCAGCACTAGCATTCTGACAAGATCGTTCGCTGCCCTCGGTCGGGTACTCATTTACACCCGAGTCCAGTGAGGTAAGCAGAGTTAAGTGCCTTACCTAAGGGCACAGTGACCGAGTGGTCACCCGTCCAGACACTGATAACGATCAACGTAGCTTGACCACGCTGACCGGTTCAGCTTGCTATCCATTCTACCACCAGTGTCCCACATGAATTATAAGTTTGAGTTAAAGTTTAAAGTCGTGTCCTTTTCAACACAAGAAGCGATTCAAATTAACTTTAGAAGATTCCAGAGCAAGGCCATAAAAACTTTGAAAGGTCCGGAGTAAAACTCCTACACACAAGAGGTTTCGGAAGTTACAGAATTTTTAAATAGTTTTTTCTACAGAATGCATTGATCTCAGCAAAAAAGGATTCAACAACAACAACAATGATCTTTCTTTCATTCTTTATCAATTTATGCGTGATACACAAACTTTCACCATTGATCCCTATTCGGTGACATCCTCTTTGCCTCTACAAGCCTAGATCCTCTCTTTTTTATTATTTCATGATCTAATATTTTATTTTAATCGTTTTGAAGGTTACTGGTCACTATGATTTATTCTTTGAAAATTTAGAGTTATCTATTTTTTTGAGTCATGAATAAGATGTTTTTTTCCGTATGTTCCTCATTTATCATTTTACCAAAGTCAATGATGATAATTTTAACTTTTTTAAAATGTTGACACCGACTTGTGTAAATGTGAAGTTTGATTTTTCCCATGACTTTTTCACTTGTACAATAATGAGCAGCATTGATAATAGAATTGATGTAGACTGAATTTATACCTTGAAAATGGCATTAAAGACATAGTTTTAAATACTTGTCGCACGTTATAATTTCTCTAAATTAACAAAATAATTTCTTGTCATTTCTTTTCCAGATATAGACGAATGCCAGTTGAAAACAATGTGTGACCACAGGTGCGAAAACCTGCCGGGTTCCTTCATGTGTCACTGCAGGAAAGGATATCAGAAATATGGCATCACTCATTGTGCTGGTTTGTCTCAGATTATCACTTTTATTTATTTGTTTGTTTGTTTTTTATTGATTCATTTTTTCATTTCCTTTATATTAACCAATGAGGTATTTTCAAACTCCAGCCCCAGAAATAAACTCTTGAACCGAATCAGCCCAAGTGAAACACAAGAGAGAACCAAACTGCTGATAAAAGTAAAAAGCATAGCATTTATGTAGCGCATATCCACGAAGTCCATCATGCTTTATGCACTTAACAATGTTTAGTTTACCCCCGACAGGCCATAACACTCATATTAAATCCTTTTTAAGTCCATGAGGAGTATACAGTATGAGTTGCCTGTTAGGCGCTTTAGCACTAGCATTCTGATAAGATTGTTTGCTGTTCTCGGACGGTTATTCGAGTCGAGTGAGATAAGAAGAGTTAAGTGCCTTACCCAATTGCACAGCGCCCTAGTGGTCACCCATCCAGACACTGATTACAGTCAATGTTGCTTGACTATGCTGACCGGTTCTGCGTGCTATCCGTTTGACCACCATGCCCATCTTACAGAATCCGTAGAACATTTGCTCATCCAGCTGATTCCTCCATGCAGCCTCGTCAAGAAAATACCAAAGTAAACGTCATCACAGCCTTCAAACTACCTCTCATATCTTGGCCCACAATCATCTTTGGTATCGCCAAAAGTTTTAAAATTTGTATTTCGTTATCATCATCTCAGCCCTTGTAATCTTTTACTTATGTACCCATGTACAGGAGGCGAGGTGGCTGAGTGGTTTTGACGACGGACTTCCATGGCGAGGACGTGGGTTCATGTCTGGCTTCAGACACTTCGTTTTTTTTCTTGGGCAAAAAATTTTACTCTGTTTACCTCACTCGACTCAGGTGTAGAAATGGGTACCAATTCTCAAACGAGTCTTGGGAAAGTATTCTGCGATAGACCAGTGTCCTATCCAGAAAGTGACAAATTGTCACTTGTCCACTTCACGCTACCAAAACAGGGTTAAGCTCCAGCCCTATGAGCCTAAATGGTTTAAGGACATACATTGATAAATTACCAGTAATCATTATGTGCCAGCTTCTTCTTTTTAATTTCAGATAAGAATGAGTGTGCAGAGCGTAAAGGTGGCTGTGCCCACGGCTGTGCAAACACTCGAGGAGGATATCAGTGTTCCTGTGTCCCAGGATTCAAACTACACCCAAATAAACACGATTGTATCGGTGAGTGATCTTCTCTTGAAATGGAACTCTCCTGTTGCGCAGGGCAACAGAAAATAGAAGTAAAGCATTTACCTTGTACGCAGGCCTGGGTAGGAACATTGGCAGCAATGTGGGGATTTTTTCCATGGCTCTGATCCTGTTTTGTTTTTGTTATCCAAACCACATTATACCCCCAAGGAGTGTCGTGGTCAGCTCCATGTCCAGCATTGCTGAACACTGTGCTGGAAGAACTCTGGATCAGGTAAATAAGGCAAGCAGGTGATCAGCCCACTGAACCCCGAACCATGAATGGCGCAATGAGCGTCACATTTTTAGGTGTTGCCTAACAATATTTACTGTTGCCTTTGTGGTAAACCCCTCAGCTATTAGAAAACTGAACATGAATTGTTTTATTACTAAGATGTTTTAGAAAGTCATCTTTTTGACTTTTAAGAATCCAACAAATTCATTCAAGCTTTTATTATCTTTTTTTCTTTAGATGCCAAACAGTGCATCAGGTTGAGGTTTCGTCCGGACATCCATTTAGTATGTAAAACATCGCTTGCTGGAGAAATAACTTGCACTGTGGCGTGCAGAGGTCCCGGCTATCTGGTCACGGGAAATAGGATTATGAATGAAACAGAGATTACAATTTCCTGTGGGCCATCTACCAAGTACAACTGGCTTGGTATTGCTGATGAGACTCTACCTGAGTGTTCCAGTAAGTTATAGTCATAGCCTCTGCTGATGATGTGTGTGTATAGTCTACATTTGTGTGTGTGTGTGTGTGTGTGTGTATAGTCTACATTTGTGTGTGTGTGTGTGTGTGTGTATAGTCTACATTTGTGTGTGTGTGTGTATAGTCTACATGTGTGTGTGTGTGTATAGTCTACATTTGTGTGTGTGTGTGTGTGTGTGTGTGTATAGTCTACATTTGTGTGTGTGTATAGTCTACATTTGTGTGTGTGTGTGTGTGTGTGTGTAGTCTACATTTATGTGTGTGTGTGTGTGTGTATTCCATCTTCAAAATTTTTTTTATAAAAACGTTACCCTTTACCACGATTCCAGACTAGAAACACCAACCGGTTTAGGCCCTACATATTTTCTCGCTGTCTTTTTTTTTTTTTATCAGTTATCTGATTATATCCTTTTTTGGTATTCCCATTAACTTGGTCACTTTCGGGTGTTTTTTTACCCACTGGCTTGCACAAAACAAAAACTGTTTGGTTATTGAATCTTTGCTTACATTAATCATTTCTTATATTTCCATACTAGATATTTGGGGGGAGAAATTAAATCTTGAAATTTAAATAATTTACTGACAGATCATCGAATGCTCTACATGTGGGTGAAAAACCACCCATTTATGAAGAATAGGAGTATTCTAAGTGGCAAATATGGATATTTTTTTTTTTAAGTCACACAATGAAACATACCCACGAGTGATGAAGGTAAATAACTTGTGTTCGTCAATGTCAAACCAGAAAATAGTAGAACAATCTTTTTTTAACCCCCCAGAAAAGTTGTTAAATCAGATAAGGCTATTTGTCAACATATTTTTTATCTCCTCAGAGCTCGTGGTTGCTGCCAGTCTCCAGCGAATGGCTCGAGTCCTCTTCTTGAAACAGTCATGTGACATTGAGGATCAAAATTTGGAAGATATCCGCCTGAATATGACTAAAGCTTTCAATAGTTAGTGAGAACATTATTTTGCCTTGTAATTGATGTTTCCCATTTAAGAATAATCAAATCAAATAAATATGAACATTGATATAGCGCATACACAGGGTCCCAGTGGTGCAGAGGTACGGTTCTTGCCTCTGAAGCGAAAGGTACCGGGTTCAATTCCCGGCAGTGGGTATTTTTCTCCTTGACACTCGGTGAAAACCTATATGCCACTCCCCTGATCCTATTCAGACAGGTGGGATCAAAGAACCTAGTCCTATCAGAGATGGACGATAAACTCGGAGGTCCCATGTGCACGTTGCGCATGTTAAAGAACCCTTGGCAAGGCCGCTGTCCGGGCAAAATTAATTTCTACCCCAAAGGTCGCAGTGGGTTGATCACCTGCTTGGCTTGATATCTAGATCCAGAGAAATCTAGCCTCATAGTGCTGGCCCTACACTGTAATGGAAAAGGGAACTGGATAAGAACGAATATAGCGCATACTCATGGACTACTCCATGCTTGATGAGATTGACACCTTTACCCCTGACACGCCCACAACACTCCAATTACCTTCTCAACTCCCTGAGGAGCTTACAGTACAAACTGTCTGTTATGCGCATCAGTACTAGCATTCTGACATGAACTTTCGCTGCCTTCGGCCAGGTACTCATTCACACCTGAGTCGAGTGAGGTAAGCAGAGTTAAATGTCTTACCCAAGTGTAATTATGTTATCATCTTCGTCTCTTTGACTGAATGAAACAGAAGAAATGAAGAAAGACAAAAAAAATAGAACAAAACAAGATGCTAAATGAAACAAAATTTACGATGAAGAAAGAGGTTGAAAGGATGTAAACAGAAATAAGGAAGAAATGAAAAAGGAAAGCTTAATATAACGTAGACCAGTAGACACAATACTGACCAGTTTAGAGGTATCAACGAAGGTAGGAAAATGTGAGAGTGCCAGAAAAACAGTCATAGTTGGGGGGTTTTCTGGCACTTTCACATTTTCCTTCTTTCATTGATACTATTCATCATTACTAGTACCAGCTGTTTGTCACTTTTAGTTTGATCATTTCAGTGATACTAAATAGAAGGATTACTCTAAGTAAAGCATGATATATTTTTTAGATAAACAATTTGACAAAATTCATAGCAGTCATGATAAAGTTTAGAATTGATATATTTTATCTCTGACTGAAATTTGAACAGGTGAAAAAAAATTTAAATGTAGCAATCGCTGTCAGGTGAACTCCGTAAATCTACAGTGTGGGTCAAGACGGAAGAAGTTCAAGAAATTAATGCGACGAAGCAAAAAACAATTACTCACAGCCGAATTTCAATTACAAATGGAGGCTAAAAATACCACAGGTAAGTTTTCATCATTTCCCCTCTAATTGTAGAAACAATATGGTTAAGGTAAGGAAAGGTATTCTTTATTAATCATTGAGTGAAATTATAACTTGTTTCATCAACAAACAAAGGTACTTCAATTATATAGAATCAACTACAAATTACATAGACATCTTACTTGTGCTTATTAAATAATATTATTTAATTGTTATTAGATAAAGATAAACACTAAATTTGATAAGTCTATGAAAACACACAATGCTGACAAGGCAAAACTACTTTTTTGATGTTAACAAAATTATGAAATAATTTGAATTTGAAAGATAGATAGAAAGATGATAGATAGATAGAGGAAGTAGATGATACAGAATAGTCCAACTTACCCAAAAGAAATTAATAACCTGAAAGAAAACATTACTTTATCCTGAAAAATATTTTTAAAATTATTTCTTCAGGAGACTGTGATGCGTTCTGTGTAACGCAGAAGAACCAGCGAAGATTCAACAGAGTTTTTAAAAAACTGAGACGAGCTATTAAAAAGAGCAAATTCTCAATTAAGTAAGTATGGGCAAATGGGGTGGGTAGGAGAAGGATAGAAAATTACAGTGACATGATGTGTGGAAAAAAAGTATGTCCTTACTTAAGTCTTTTAGGCTCGTAGTGTAGTTTCGGACGGGGTCCCAGTGGCGCATAGGTACGGTTTTTGCCTCTGAAGCGGAAGGTACATGGTTCAAGTCAGTGTCGGTTATTTTCCTCTGTGAAACTCAGTGAAAATCTATATGCCATTCCCCAGATCCTATTCAGTTAGGTGGGATCAAGAACCTAGTCCTATCAGAGACGGACGATAAACTCGGAGGTCCCGTGTGCACGTTGTGCGCGTTAAAGAACCCTTGGCAGTTAAAAATCAATAAGAGTAGGCCGCAAGGCCACTGTCCGGGCAAAATTAATTCCTAC
>JARBEQ010182641.1:0-11260 GCA_030265355.1 Tritonia tetraquetra
CAGTAATTAGTAAATCTACCGAGTGTACAATTAAAAGAAATAGAAAATAGAATGCCTACCAGAGGTACCATGCTAATGCTATTATGAAGTTGGCGACTATCCAAAATTTCATTTCACAACAAAGGTCTTTCATACAACCTCTCCCTTCCCGTCCCATCAGCACCACTACTACTTATCCCACTGCAACCCTGCCACTTAAAGCTAAGAAAGAGGCTGTTAAAGATTGACACACACTTGCTAATCAATGCGTCCGTCTGTGATTCCTATGGTTCCTATGATCTCTTTCTTTCACAAACCAGATGATCGACAAACTAAAAACCAGATGTCTATCTATCACCTACGTGAGAAGTCCTTTGAATCAATCCTATCCGAGGGGTTGTTAATTTTCATTTGTTTATACAGTAGTTACCGCCTAAATGCCTGGGGCGGGAAGCAGAGAAAACAGGCATTAAGGGACAACGTATTTATGGAAAAATAGGTCAGGGCAAAAAATTGCATAACATAAAAATACATAATCATAGAAATACAACAGTTACAACATGTGGTCTCTCATTCATTCCCCACCATTGATGGGTTGCCAAAGTTCAACGCCCCGTGAGCTAGGGTTAAATGTCTTGCTCAAAGACACAGCGCACGAGTGGTCACCAATCCACACACTGACCACGTTCAATGTTGCTTGACTACCCTGACTGGTTCGGCGTGCTATCCTTTTGACCACCGGCGCCCCCTTGACTTTTCTCATGACCTTTCCCTTGACCTTTCCCATGACATACCTTGTTCTCCGATAAGGAGGACTGCCTTGCCCTGTTTAGCGATTGTGTTGATGAGGTATTCTGTCCTCACGTTGTCAACATTGGGGACCAAGATACTGGTGTACTCTGGTTCGTGGTCAGTGGGGTAGTCGTAATTGGTCACTTTCTCACTCCAATGGATCCATTTGCCTGGAGCAGAGAGGGAAAAAAAGAATATTTAAATTCATCATTACATAGGTAAAGCTTTCATGGCTAGGAAAGTAATATACAAAATGTCAGTGGTATATCAAGAGGGTGCTCATTATTCACCTGTGTAATTCAATAGAAATTGATAAATATACATTTAGACAAAGACAATCAAACACAAAGAAAAGAAAACCCATACACAAACACATGCAATGCATGCATCAGGAAATAAATACAGACAGTCCAACACACACAAAGATAAATATACACACAGACCAACACAGACAAATGCACTTATAGAGTCTCTGACAAAGCAAAACATCAGTTGGAGAATTTCTTTCTGTGATAGTCATAGCAGTAACCGGGTCCCAGTGGCGTAGAGGTATGGTTCTCACCTCTGACGTTAAAAGTACTGGGTTCGATTCCCGGCAGCAACACTGTTGGGTATTTTTTTCTCCTTGAAACTCTGTAAAAATCTATATGCCATTCCTTTGTTCCTATTCAGGTAAGTGGGATCAAAGAACCAAGTCCTATCGGAGACGGGCGATAAACTCGGGAGTTCCTGTGTGCACGTTGCACACGTTAAAGAACCCTTGGCAGTTGAAAATCAATAAGAGTAGGCCAAAATTAATTCCTACCACAAAGGTCACAGTGGGTTGATCACCTGCTTGGTTTTATATCTAGATCCAGAGAAACCCAGCCTCATAGTGCTGGCCCTACACTGTAATGGTAAAAGGGAACTGGATAAAAAAAAGAAGAAGATAGTAGTAACTCTTCAGCCTATCAGGAGACATTGTTGCCAATATCTCTAACTGTATAACTTCCCACTTATGTTCAACTTTATTGGAACCGGTCACATATCTAAATATAGACAGAGAGACACATCCATCTTACCATCAGTATCAACCATGTAGTCAAACATTGTCGAATCCAAGCCTTCAGGAATGACGGGCAGATCCAATCGAATTGAGTCGTGTTTACGGAGGAAATCCTCCATCTTGGCTCGGTCATCCAACTCCAAAAATGCTCCAATACTCCACATGAGGGTGAACACATAAATACGCTCGTAAACATCACGAGCCAACTGACCGGATCCATCTTTTTCGTCTTTCATTGGGATCAAACCAGTCATCAGTTTGCACGCCTAACACATTGAAATATAATGCAATAGGTGGATTGTCTCATTGCATGACTGACACATTGAAATATAATGACTAACACATTGAAATATAATGCAATAGGTGGATTGTCTCATTGCATGACTAACACATTGAAATATAATGCAATAGGTGGATTGTCTCATTGCATGACTAACACATTGAAATATAATGCAATAGGTGGATTGTCTCATTGCATGCCTAACACATTGAAATATAATGCAATAGATGGATTGTCTCATCGCATGACTAACACATTGAAATATAATGCAATAGGTGGATTGTCTCATTGCATGCCTAACACATTGAAATATAATGCAATAGATGGATTGTCTCATTGCATGCCTAACACATTGAAATATAATGCAATAGATGGATTGTCTCATTGCATGACTAACACATTGAAATATAATGACTAACACATTGAAATATAATGCAATAGGTGGATTGTCTCATTGCATGACTAACACATTGAAATATAATGCAATAATGATCTACTCATTGTGTCCTGTTTCAACTGTCTATCTAGCCTGTCTGTGGCTGTACTGTGACAACGATGATCTATTCACATTTAAATATGGTCGTGACTTTAATTATGAATTCTATTGCAAAAGTTTTACCCTTATAAACATTCTAAGAAATTGAAAATATCAAAACAAGATATTGAAAATTGTATTCAATTCCCACCTGAGAAATGACAAAAGCTTCCAGAATCTCCATCTTAAATTCCAAACTTTGGAGACAGAAGTTCCACATTGCATTGAAGGAACCTTCATACAAGGTCATTATGATGTCCCTCTCGTGGTGTGGACGGTGGTTTAACCACCCCTAAAAACATATATAATGGTGATGATTATAGGAAGGATGATAATAATGGTGATGATGATGATGATGATGATAATAATGGTGATGATGATGATGATGATGATTATAGGGAGGATAATAATGGTGATGATGATGATGATGATGATGATTATAGGGAGGATAATAATGGTGATGATGATGATGATGATGATGATGATGGTGATGACGATTATAGGGAGGATAATAATGGTGATGATGATGATGATGATGATGATGATGATGATTATAGGGAGGATAATAATGGTGATGATGATGATAATGATGATGATGATGATGATGATGATTATAGCGAGGATAATAATGGTGATGATGATGATGATGATGATGATGATGATGATAATTAATGGTGATGATTTTGATATTTTGATGACGATGATGATGATGACAATTAATGATGATGATGATGATGATGATGATGATGATGATGATGATGATGATAATTAATGATGATGATTTTGATATTTTGATGACGATGATAATTAATGATGATGATTTTGATATTTTGATGACGATGATAATTAATGGTGATGATTTTGATATTTTGATGGCGATGATAATGATGATGATGATGATGATGATGATAATTAATGGTGATGATTTTGATATTTGGATGACGATGATGATGATGATGATGATGATAATGTGTGATGCCCTGAGATCCATCATCACGGCACACCAGTTGGCACCACAGTTTTGCCTCTTTCATGCGCAGGAAATACTTAATGTTTTTCTATGCTGTGTTTACTTCCGTTCCGTCTGGTCCAATGAAGTTACTGGTCTCATCACTTGTTTTGTTTCCCCTCTAGTCCTCAATACAAGTTGTTCATCGTTCTTACGTCTTTTATGAATATTAAATTGGTATTTTATGAATACTAATTTGGTGACCCCAATAGGGAACACGGCATCATCTGATTCAACCGAATCCATCCTAACAATCTTGTTGACACAGATATGGCAGGCTATACAAAGGCAGGGAGCCAGTGCTATGTCACTGAAACTTCCAGAATTCTGGATGAGATCCCCAGAAGTCTGGTTTGCCAGAGTTAAGGCACTATTTAGAACCATAAAGATCTCGCAAGATCAGACAAAATATAACTATGTAGTGCAAAGGAAATGCAATCAGTCCTCACAAACCCACCTTAAAAAAAGCACTAATCAAGACTTTTGGGAAATCGCAAACCCAAAGGGTTGCTGAGTTGCTCAATATGAGTGGTAACGAGTGTCTCACTTCACTAATGAGGAAAATAAATGCACTCACTGTCTTCAACACAATCTAACGTTGTCTGTCAAACCCTGTTCTGTCTTCAACACAATCTAACATTGTCTGTCAAACCCTGTTCTGTCTTCAACACAATCTAACGTTGTCTGTTTTTACCACACAAGATTTGGAACGGATTCAGAACTGACCCCATAAACGCCATTACACATTTGCATCACTGTTAAAAAACACAAAGTACATCCATGGCAGGAAACGAACTTACACACGTTCCACGTCACAGACCACAGCACTGGTCAACGCTACTTAATCAACACCAGTGCCGACATATCAGTATTTCCGGCCTCTTCACGGGAGCAGATGGTAAACAGATGAAGATGATGATTATGGTGATGATAACAATGGTGATGATAATTATATTTCATCTGGTGCGTTGTGTACCTGCAGAATAGGACTCCAGTCGAGGCCTGAACTGGACATGTAAACCATTCCGTTACGAGACACAGTGGCTGGGGACGCATTGTCGATGTTGTGGGGCTCAAAGATGATCTTACAATTGGGGGCCATGGGAATACGATCTCCGTTAGCTAAGGTCAGGGTCTTGTTATCGTCCAGGACTGAGTTCAAATTCTCAATCCAGATGGCGTCCACGGGACCATCCAACACTAACCAGATGTGCTCTCCTGTAAACAATCAAGTCAAGACATGGAATGCATCTAAAATGTATTTGTGACTGTTTTTCTCAATGTTTGTGATATGCATACACCATTATGGAACATTAGAAATGTTTGTGATATGCATATACCATTATGGAACATTAGAAATGTTAAAGAAGGTTCAACATAGTGCTGGCCTCTACGCGGGATTTGCAGAGACTAATGTAAATTATAAAGGTAAAGGATTTACATAAAGAGCATATCTATGAACTTTGTCATGCCCATTTACACTTGTTCAGCATGCTCTATGCCCTTTACAATGTATAGTTTACTCCCAGTAGGCCATAACACTCCTGTGTCCTTCTCCATGAGGAGTATACAGTGCAAGCTGCCTGTTAGGAACTTCAATACTAGCATTCTGACAAGACAAGATCATTGCTGCCTTCGGCCGGTTACACCTGAGTTGAGTGAGGTAAACAGAGCAAAGTGGTAAAAATGTTAAAACTTTCTAATATGGTACAAATGAATAAACTGAAGTGGACAGAAAGTTTATTTGTACCATTTTACTGTATTATGAGATGTATTCAATATCGCCATACCTCAACATGAAGTGACAAATCAGGGATATTAATGGTAGATGAGTACAAATTCAGAAATAGGAACAAAGTCAAACCTTGTTAAACCACTCCCATAATACCAGCATTCTTGCATTCCCATAATACCACCATTCTTGCACTCCCATAATATCACCATTCTTGTACTCCCATAATACCAGCATTCTTGTACTCCCATAATACCACCATTCTTGTACTCCCATAATACCAGCATTCTTGTACTCCCATAATACCACCATTCTTGTACTCCCATAATACCAGCATTCTTGTACTCCCATAATACCAGCATTCTTGTACTCCCATAATACCAGCATTCTTGTACTCCCATAATACCACCATTCTTGCACTCCCATAATACCACCATTCTTGCACTCCCATAATACCACCATTCTTGCACTCCCATAATACCACCATTCTTGGACTCCCATAATACCAGCATTCTTGTACTCCCATAATACCACCATTCTTGCTAACTTCCAGCTTTTTGCCAGGTTATGGAGAGGATAGTTTGCTCACTGAAACCTTTTGTTATAACACAATTCTGTTCACAACTTCAATTTCCTTTGGTCCCAAAGTAGGCGGTATAACGAGGTTTCACTGTAATAAAATTTACTTTCATTGTGAATGATAAGACTTTTACCTTTCTTCACACGAGTGGTCCTGCGCCACAAGGTGGAGAAAATCCCGTCTGTCCAATCATTGGTGGCCACATCAAGACGGCCAAACATTTGTGGAGCTGTGATGGCCTTGGGGTTCATTCTCCATTCTTTGTGAGGATCTCCGCAGTCAGCCATGGCCTTCATCAACATGTGGATACAGCAGGTCTTCCCGGCACCGCTGGGACCGAGCACCATCATGCCGTGCCGCACACGCTGAGTCTCAAACAGCTGGCAATGAAAAAATAATCAAGTAAGAAAAAGGTTGGATTTACTACCTTTTCAGTTTTTGCACAGAAAATTTGCTCTAATCAGGACATTGGGTCTATTAGCAGGCCTGCCAAGCCTTACTTAAGTAAAAACAGGAAAAGACTACCCCCCAAAAAATAGAATAGTCTTAGAAAGAAAAAATAAAAAATATGGTGTAAAAAATTTGGATTATTGGTGAGAACAGGTGATTTAATGAGTTCTAACATGATTTAAAAATAGCACAATCCCTTGAAAAAAACATCACTTGTAGGTCTGTGGAGACAAGGTGGCTGAGTGGTCTAGACAATAGACTTCTATGGCGAGGGTTAGTGGTTCGAGTCCGGCTTTAGGCACTATATTTTTTCCTTGAGCAAGAAACTCTACTCTGTTTGCCCCACTCGACCCAGGTGTAGGAATGGGTACCAATTCTGTCAAATGAGATTTAGGGCAATAATCTGCGATAGGCCAGTGTCCGTTCACACTAGCGACACCTGCTCTATGAGCCTCAAAGGCTCTTAACTCTCAACGATACCAGAGTTTTCAGGACTGTCTGATTTTTTAGAGGACTTGTGATTTTCAATTGGACCATAGCAGATCATAGATACAAGGACTAATGTCAAATGACCCCTTTCTTTAATCAGAATTGGACATAGATTGCTTGTGTTACTGTTTTACTTTATTGGCACCACAACAGAAAAAAGGAACATTAAATGGAGACTTACACATAAAAACATGCATACAAATACAATTCACAGACATAAAGAAATAAAAAAACTCATATTTGTGAAAAGGTTTATAAATCAGAAAGACTAATCAAGGCTCATATTCCATCAATGTGGGATTTACAGTGGTTTGAACATGGAGGGCAAAAATCAGTAATAAATCAACTTGTTTCTTGGAAAAAAAATTCAGCTTGAAAGAAATCAATTCATGAAAACGAAAATAATAATTCAAGGTGTTGCATTTATCCATTTAAAGGTATAATCAATCAATGTGTTGCATTTATCCATTTAAAGGTATAATCAATCAATGTGTTGCATTTATCCATTTAATGGCATAATCAATCAATGTGTTGCATTTATCCATTTAATGGCATAATCAATCAATGTCTTGCATTTATCCATTTAAAGGTATAATCAATCAATGTGTTGCATTTATCCATTAAAAGGTATCATCAATCAATGTGTTGCATTTATCCATTAAAAGGTATCATCAATCAATTATACGGTAGTTTTATCATACAAGCGTGAAAATATGATCTTTATGGGTGGAAAAATTAATTTTACGAACTTGCAATTCGCAAACATTAAGGATGTCAACAAGAGAATTCATATAAAAACATATCTTTTAAAAAATTAACATAAATCTTTGATCTCCAAGACAGATCAATGATATTTCAATTCATAAATGTTGGAATAAATGTTGGAATAAAAAGTCTAAAAAGGTGTTTTTGTGAGAGAGTCTAAACGTGTGTCATCGGTCAAAGAACAAAATGGCGGACAAGAAATGTAAAAAACATTCCTAACTGAAGACGAAATATTAATAATGAAAAAAATGTAATTTCTCACATTTTTATAATAATATTTCAAATAGGTCCCGTGTATTAAAAACGTCTGAAGAAAAATGAGGTGTGCGAAAAATCCCACTCTCGAAATCCTTGTTTTGGAATCGTTGAGAGTTAAGGACATACTTTTGGTAAGTCTGTACACAATTTGTAGGCAGAGAACTGACCTGAACCAGTTTGATGATCCATTCTGGGTGATTAATGAGTTTAGCATCTTCCACATTCTTGAAGATGGCTCCCTCCAGCTCTGGGTAGCCTGCCTTGTCCAGGGTGATTCCTGCATGGAAGGACAAAAGATAGAATGTCTTCCTAGTTAATCTAATACTAACCGATCCCCATCTCTCTTTTTGTCACTTTATCTCTTTCTCTCTCTAACACTATAATAATAATAATAATAATAATAATAATAATAATAATAATAATAATAATAATACATAGCATTTTTATAGCGCTTGATTCATGACTAGGTCATGCTCTATGCACTGTACAGTAACATCATTAGGAGATATACTTAAATATGAAACATGTTTGCACACACGCACACACACACACAAAAAAAACAAAAAAATATATATAACAAAACAAACCAATAATATTCTAAATACAAGACCTAGGAAAAATATGAGTCGAGAAATATGTGATGTTTAATTTTAGATTTAAAATGTTCTATACTGGATGAGTGAATAAGTATGTAAATAAACGATAAGTAAATAAAACTCCAGTCAAAAGAATCACCCACCAGGGAATAAATCTCCAATTAGGGAGACAAAAAGAGGTTCATCCTGATCCACCAGTTTGCTGAGGTTCATGTCCCTCAACACACGCATCACTACGGTCTGTTCTGTCTCATCTGGATTCTGACGTTTGACTGTACCCAGGGTTCTAAGCACAGACAGGATGTTCCTCAAGCCAAAATCATAATGGACCTGTGGGTAAAGAATAAAGAAGAAGGTTGGATGTGAAGACAGTTTGTACCCAATCCCTGTAGTATTACATATTAGGGTGGAAGATAGCCCTACTCTAGGTGCAAGAATCTTACATTTACCTCTTCTTTTAATAATAACAAAAATAATCTTCTTCCCTATCCAATCAGGAAATTTGTGTTGGTTCACATTGTTGCCATATAAAATAATACATTACATAAACACAGTACACAATCTAATGCAACACACATTAACAAAATATTGCCATATCAATGTACGGCACATATGCCTTATTCCTCATATACCTCATTCACTATATGGGAAAAGAATAAGATGGAGAATATCTGGAAAGACATTATGCAGGAGCTGCATACTACTCCTGAGGATGCCCTCAAAAGAAACTTCTGGAGAAGGAGAATTGAGGCAGCTGATCCCACCTAGTCAGGGTGAAAGTGAGGAAGAGACAAAGAGACAAACAACCCAATAGTTGACCTTTAGCCATGACACCTGCAAATGTCAAATATCCAACCTGCTTAGTCAGCTGTTCTTCACAGAGTTTGTAGAGAGTGAAAAACTTTCTGGCCAACACGATGTTATCAGTGAAACCGACAGCGGCCAGCTTGACACGAATGATGATTTGTCTATCTGGCACCATCATAGCCACTGTACGGAAATTGATCTTCAAGTTCTCTGGCAGTTCTTGTCTTCCAGCATAGCCAGGGTTCTAGGTGAAAAAGATGTTCGATACTTGGGTCAACAACAACAATAATCAAATTCACCAACAACAACAATAATCAATTCACTAAAAACAACAATAATCAATTCACTAACAACAACAATAATCAATTCACTAACAACAACAATAATCAATTCACTAACAACAACAATAATCAATTCACTAACAAAAACAATAATCAATTCTCTAACAACAACAATAATCACTTCACTAACAACAACAATTATCAATTCACTAACAACAACAATAATCAATTGTTATGACTATCATCGACTTCCTTCTCACCATGGTCAAGAAGATTCCAAACTCCATATTCATGTCCACTGTATCTCCATCTGTGAAGATAAACTGCTTCTTTCTCTCACGACGGCAAGTCAATACAATAGCAATCTGCTGAGCAGCCACAGACAAGACAGGAAGGTCAATTCGATTGAACTCGTCAAAACAACCCCACGAACCGGATTGAGCCAGACCTGATAGACACAAAGCCGAAAATAAATCAGAATTTTGTTTTGCATTGAATTTAAAGGGAAAAAAGCTTAAAGTGTAAATTGTGGTGAAAGAATTGATAAGAATTGAAATACTGAATAAATCTAAAAAACAAATAATATATTGCTTTCAAATTAAATGGCTTTACATACATGAGGCTGAGTTAGTGAGGTGAAACTTGCCTGAATCAAGTTGTGCAATACCCTTCAATAATTATATATACTGCATATAACACCAGACGTGTGCAGTGTGGAAAATAAATACTGTAAGTGTTATGATGATAACAAATTGAAATAGTACTATGTTCATTAATAACAAATATTACATTCATTTGTTACAATGCTTTTATGATTCAACAGACAGGGACGGATGTAAGAAAAATCTTATTCACGTCAAGTGCTAGACAGAATAAATATAAGAAAATTGTGATGAGAACTTTGTTTTTTTCATATTTACATTTATAAAACTATACAATTCAATATACTTTTCAACATGATTCAAGAAATTGATACAACCAACTGACCTTTGTAAATTCTTCCGAGGCCTCGAAAGTCCATCTGATCAGAGCAGTTAAAGACAACCACATACTTCCCAAGACATCTTCCCATGTCTTTGACAGTCTCTGTCTTTCCAGTACCAGCAGGACCAGCAGGAGCTCCTCCCATCGACATGCCCAAGGCCTGAGCCAGGGTGATGTAGCATCTGTCAGTCAGGGGAGTGATGACAAGACGTTCTGTGCATCCCAAGAACTCATTCTGGTAGATGAAATCCACGTCTGTGATGGAGATGAGACATTTGTCGGTGTCTTCCACAAAGTAGAATCGAGATTGCTTCATCCATTCAAAGTCTGTTGGTGACTTGATGTGCTTGTTACACTGAGGATGGATTTTAAAAAAAAAGGATTAATAAGCTCCGTCCAAGTGGAATTTTGGCTTCTCTACCTTAGCAGCTATTATAACCTGTTCTCTTTCCAAACTATCCCAATTTATCAATGGGTTGCTAAGACATTGCAGTGTGAAGCTTGTAGGTGTAATAGGTTGATGGGTTGCTAAGACATTGCAGTGTGAAGCTTGTAGGTGTAGTAGGTTGATGGGTTGCTAAGACATTGCAGTGTGAAGCGTGTAGGTGTAATAGGTTGATGGGTTGCTAAGACATTGCAGTGTGAAGCTTGTAGGTTTAATAGGTTGATGGGTTGCTA
>JARBEQ010182752.1:2500-11218 GCA_030265355.1 Tritonia tetraquetra
CACTCTTTGTGATAAACAATGCATGTGTTATTCTCATCAAAAAGAAAAGATTAATATAAGGTGACATTACATGAATGTAGAACAGAGTGGAACATTCTACGAGCTTTTAGTGTGACTGAAGGGTGACCTCAATTTGTTTTTAGATCACTCTTTTATTCTAAATTTTTGTCAGGGTGTTAGTCATGGCATCGACTAAAGGATTTAAAGTGACTTGATTATCGGCTTGTTTGAAATGTTTGATCCAGGGCATTTCCAGGTCATGCGTGGCAGTCAAAATGTTTGCCTGTGAGCCTTTGATGGTTGTACATGGTTATGTCCCTAGCATTTAATGGTATTAACGGCGTTTGATCAAACGAACAAACAAGCCATTTTCTTGTTCTATGCCTTTTGGGGAGCATGTGAGTAGTCTCTGATTTTTTTTCCCGAGTATATACCCTTAAATATAAAAAAACGATATTAAAAAATGGCGATATAGCGCTGGAACTAAGCGTCTCGCGTTTAGAACAAAGGGCATGGTGGATTAGAAACATATAATCCGGATCCACATGGGCCGAAGGCATAACCACTGCGTAACAAATCAATAAAGAAGGAACACGTTGCACTCTCCAAGTGTGCGGATGCTATTTCTATTCATGTTGTCGATAACGTATAAATGTCACAGGTTCCAAATCAATGACATACGGATCAAGTTAGTTTCTAGAAAAGTTGGCTAAGCTCAAGCTGTTTAACGACTCGTTTCAACGAAATCAGACCAGACGCCAATGTTTACATTTATGACAAGAATAAAATAAATTGGGAAGGGAAAGATAAATAACACCTGACCTGATCAAATCAATTAGATCAATAAAATCAAATCGAGATAGTGTGCTCGATCTGTAGTGCGATTTGTTGTCAAATTGCCATAGTTTTAGTCTGCTAATCCTGATTTCATTATCTCGATCGCGAATTGACATTAATCAAATTTCAATAATCTAACACTTGTAGATAGCATCGGATCACGACCATAAAAAAGAATGAGAGGTATTGATAACAGCCAGTCTATCAGCAACAAACCCAACAAAAAAACTATGGGTTGGTGGTACCAAACTAAGTCGTGTTTACTTAGGGCTTGTATTGACCAACGATGTTTAATCTTGATGTCGTGCCTTTGATTGTAATGAGTTACCGAGTGTGTAAACAACGACCTTTGACCCCACTAATGAGATCCATTCACTTCTTTATAACCAAAGTTGGCCATTTCTAGCAAACGGGTACCAGAATTATTGGAAACATGCCATCAATATACAGTTGACGTACAATCGGCACCTCATGTTTAAATGTCCAACTAGGACGACTTGTGGATGCGGCATATGCGTCAGGGGGAATTAAACTCCAAAGCGGCATGATGTCAAGGTATAGGCCCCGTGAGTTTATCACCTGCATGTCTGAAATTCTTGTATCCATAACATTTCCATCTCTCTGTTCAGCCATGCTTGGTAGTAGGGGTAATGTATTTCTCATGATGTCAATGAAGAGTTATAGGCACAGTGAGTTTTCACCTGCATGTCTGAAATTCTTTCATCCACAACATTTCCATCTCTCTGTTCAGCCATGCTTGGTAGTAGTGGTAGTGTCTGCGTGTATCGTGTGTGCCTTTTATGGGTTGACACGGAGTTGGTCCCAACACTGCTTTGATGTATAAATTGGGTTTGATCAAACAAACTGCGCAGTTTATAATCAATAACCACAGACAAATTAGATCAAATATAGGGGAGCACAGAACAATCCATTATTTAATTATAATCGTAGACAACAACTTTTTTTTAAAACGAAGGATTGCAAAAGAAGTATCACGACCTATTCCCCATTCTATAGCTTAACTGAGACTCCAATTACACCTTATCAGCCACATTGTACCTACGCTCCTGATGATATCATTTTCTAATTCTTGATTTATTGTTACGCTGTTATATGAAAATAATCCTGACATACGTTTCTCATATTTCATCATTTGTCCTATAACTGCACCACAATCAACCCAAACATTGTAACTTAATCCAACCATTGCATATTGATCCAACATTGAGACCCAATTCCAAAATGAACCGATGCTTACAACGTTTACCCATTTACTGTCAGCGTGACCCCAAATTCCACGCTGCATCGGAGTATTGGAGCTCCCTCTACCATGACTTGAAAACAAAAGAACTATTGTTTGGGGACTTTCGCCGTTCAGTGGCTTTTCTAGTGCATTTCTTCAAGATTTAAAGTGTATGATTAATACATAATTCCTTCACTTTCAATAGAATGTAAAGCTCGATAATGGCTCATTTTCTCCTTTTGTGATCTATAATTGAGTACGTTTATGATGTTTAGACAAAATCAGATATTATTGAAAGCACTGAAGCATAGGAACACGATATGAATACCGGCGGTTACTGTAATAAGCCGAGACCAGTGGTTTGAACTCCCAGTTTTATCAATTGTTGAGGGGTACCCACGAGTATGTACGTAAGAGCCTTTAAGGCTTATAGGGCCGGAGCTTAACCCGGTTTCGGTAGCGTGAAGCGGACAAGTGACAATTTGTCATTTTCTGAATAGAACACTGGTCTATCGTAGAATACTTTCCCAAGACTCGTTTGAGAATTGGTACCCATTTCTACACTTGGGTCGAGTGAAGCAACGGCGTAAAGTTTCTTGCCCAAGGAAAAAAAGAAGTACCTGAAGCCTGACTCGAAACCACGACCCTCGTCATTCAAGTCCGTAGTCTAGACCACTCGACCACCTCTCCTCCAGGTAACCACAAGGGCTACAGTAATTTGTTAATTGGTCAGTATTTGATTGATACTGCTCAGTGAATTGTTCATGGTGCCAGTAAAGGGCTGTGAACAAAGTGGGCGGATCACCTGCTTGTCTGAGATTCTTTGATCCATAGAATATATGGCTCTGTGTTCAGTAGTGTTTGGTGGTCGGGGTGCCTGAATTTATGGCGGGTATCTTGTGTGCCTTTCATGGCTGAACATAGGGCTGGCGGTTATGCCATGACACTAGGCTAGATACTTTCTAGTTACAAACAACACAAACTATAATTTATTCCCTTTTCTTTTCCATATTCTTGGCTGTCGTTGTAGATACCTAGTAACATTTTCCTCAATACCACTAGTAATCATACAAATTAAAGATCTTTCAATAGTTTATGCTAAACCTTCACATCCCACCTCTCATTAATGACCACCGAATATATTCGAAATTAAAGGGGGGAAAAAACAACAACGTTACCTAGGTGACTAATTATTGGCAAAATAGAAATACAACAACAACAACAAACAAAACAAACAAAAGCAAACAAGGAGAAGAACAGCAGCAACAACAATAATAATAATAATAATAATACTAATAATAATAATAATAATGATAATGGTAAAAATAACTGACTTATGACTGGGTGACTAGACGCCGAAATAGTCATATCCTATCTTGTGGGCGACATAGATAGATTGACTATATGAAGCCGCACATAATGTGGATGCCCCCCTAGCCTCGTAGACTACGTAGACATCTGGGTGTCCCCCTATCCGTATAGACTACATAGACATCTAGATGCCCCCTAGCCCCATAGACTACATAGACATCTGGATGCCCCCCTAGCCCCGTAGATTACATAGATAGCTGGATGCTCCCCCTCCCCCTAGCCTTGTAGAATACGTAGACATCTGGGTGTCCCCCTGTCCTCATAGACTACGTAGACATATGGATGCCCCCTAACCTCATAGACTACGTAGACATCTGGATGTTCCCCTAGCCTCGTAGACTACATAGATAGCTGGATGTCCCCCCTAGCCTCCTAGACTACGTAGACATCTGGATGTCCCCATAGCCTCGCAGACTGCGTATACATCTGGATGCCTCCCTAGCCTCGAAGACTACATAGCCATCTGGATGTCCCCACAGCCTCGCAGACTACGTAGACATATGGATGACCCCTAGCCTCGTAGACTACATAGACAGCTGGATGTCCACCTATTCACTACCTTTCCGCCTCCTATACAGATAAACTTAAAATGATCAGTCCAATAGATAACGGGGTCATTATTTCGTGGCACTGATAAGAATACAAATGGAAAAATCACATTAAGGTATTCCAAGCAATTTTATTTTCTCCTAGTTTTCAAAATCAATAATAACGTTGTTTGCTACTATTGTATAGGATATGGCAATAGACGGACATGCGTTCAGTACGTCAAGATGCTAATATTTGGAAGTTCCCTGTAAATCGGTAGACTTGGACAGACCGGCAGGAAGGCGTCGTCGTTCCATTTACTTGGTAATCACGTGATGTCTCGTCGTTTAACCGGTGTCAAGTTCCGGTATAAATAAGGTAAACAAATTAGGACTGACGTCACGATTTGTGTTTAACTTTAACACACGACACTAGAAAAAAACAGAGAGGGGGAAAGGGGTGAGGGTTAATAGATGGTCAGATAGGCTATGGCGTGCATATTTCGACATAGTTCTAATTTCGACACCGTTTTCGATTAGTCTCACTGGAAACACGTTTCTAGAACGGATGGTGCGTACTGTCATATTTACATTTAGAATATAATAATGTTGTCAAAAACTTTGGGCACTTAGCGAGAAAAATGGAAAACACCTTTCGTAAAATGGAGAGTAGCTGAAAATAAGTTGCTCTCCGTTATCATTTTACCCAGCGTAAGCAATAGGCGTTCTCTCTGTGCCCACCTATGGTATGTTGCTGTGCCATATTATTCTCTAGAAACGCGTTATACTGCTCGAACAGGGAAGCGGAAATTGTAACATTAAAAAAAAAACAGAAATGAATTAAGGTTGTAAGTTTGAAACCCTAAGCAAAACATTATAGGTCATATCAAAGGCAGGACCTCCTCAAGTGAGCAAATACTAGAGTATAACCATTAAAAGGATTGAAGTAGTTGGACAATGTGGATAGACGTTCTTAAAACGTCTTTAAATATTTTCTAGATTATTGTGAAAATCATTTTCTATTATATTGTGAAAAACCATCTGAGGATAATAACTGCAACATTAGTATTATTAGATTACATACGTTCAGAGAACAAACAATGATTATAATCCTAAGTGAACTTGATAATCTTCTATAAAGGTAAGAGGTCATGAAAGTAAAACTATTTTTTCCCCGCAAAAAAGATACACTTTCAAAATGGTTCCTTCTTTTTCAACTCAGTCAGGTCGGATTAATGTCGGGATCACTAACTTCAATTTCCGTCTTTATGAGAAATCTACGTACCGTTTTAGAGCTGAGCTTTGAAACGGAAAATGATCATACGACAAGATTTATTGAACCTCGAATAATGCCAAATTCTTCAAAACCCTCACAATACCTCAAATAATGACACAATTTGTTACCACACACCAAGCCAAAACCCTAGAGCTATTTTTTGATTCTTTTAAAAAGTTTTTTTAAAATAGAAATTCACGTTGTATTGCTAGTTTCAGATTGTTAGAGCAATGACTTGAACGAAAGTCAAGTGTAAATTAGGATCTAAAAACACTGTAAGTGTGGCCTGTCTAGAAGAAGTAGTGCTTGGAAACGTTCTAAAGTTGTTAGTTTTACGCCCTTGGCAACTCATAATAAATCGCATCGATTGCGGAACCTCGGATTTAAAGTCCATCACCGATAAGACTTGATTCTATGAGGAATACACAGGGCCACGAGTACCAAAGGAAAAAATCCTATGTCGCCACCGAGATTCGAACCCAGGACCTTCTGCGCAGAAATCAAATGCGTTCATAATATACTTCTAAAACGTCTTTAATTATTAAGGCATTGATAACCACCAACTGTGAATGTCAAGATAATACGTGTTGTTAACTGAGACCTTGCAAGGCTCACCCTATAAATTATTGGACACCAAATCAAGGAAAATCATAAAAGAAACTCAAATTTCACCTTGTCTTAGAAATACATCTCCCTGTGCATGCCAAATACATAAAAGGCAACAACAAACATTGACTGGTTCCCGTTAAATGGAATTAAAACAAAAAAAATGAATTAAGAAATGCATGATATATCTAGGAATAGATTTGAAATTAAATGTCGTCTCAGACGTGGAGACGTCACTTCCTGAAAAGAGATACAAAAATGACGGTAACAACTAAGAAGACATTATAAACAACAATAACAACAACGACAGCAACAACAACAACCAACGTACACAATAATTTCGCAATGTCGTTTTTTTTTTCTCTTTTTAACCAGGAAACAGAGATGCCCACGTATCTTTTTGTGGTTGAATGGTTCAGTAAACCTGGGATGGTTGTATATAAAGAGATAATCGGAGGTACAAATGCCAAGTGGTTATGACATTGGGGGTTCCAGGGTGAGAGTTGTAGGTTTGAACTCGATCCAATCTTGAAGCATCTTTGTTTCTTCGATTGCTTCACTCAACCCAGGAGTATAAATATGTTTCAACTTTCAACATTTGGGATTACGTTATTTACTATAAATGGGTGTCTTGTCCAAAACGTGGCAATTTGCAAATGTCCGCTTCAACCGAGTGAATCATGAGCCTCATTAATGAGCCTTAAAGCTTTATATCATGTGTTGGTATAGGTGTGGAGGTCCAGTTGTGCATGGTTGTTTTTTTTTCTCTGGCCCTTTCTGAGTTTTCAAAGCTTTGTCGTGGATATACAAATGGGATCTCCAAGTACTTTTAAACCGCCTTTGATATAATCTTTCTGTATTGAAAAGTACGTAAAACCTTTGAAACAACCTTTAACATTTCCATTAATATCCATTCATTAGGCGTACTGTTTAGAATCATTACAGGAAATGCTCGCGAATTAAATCCATAGTTAATGTAAAAAGACACTGTCAAGAATATCGTGGCATAACCAAATAAAACATTTGAATTAAACACATTTAAAGTCTTGTGCACACACACGCAATTCCGCTAATTCCACTTTCCGAAGTATCGATTGGAATAATAGCCCTTTTAAAACACCCCTTTTAACACACAAAACAATGGTTTGTTATTGGATCTAAAACTGTCAACAACATTATGATATTTGTACGAGTATTTATTATCGGTACATATTTCCGCCCACCGTCATATTTCTTTAAACAACGCGATCAAGTCTGCTGTATGCCGGGACCACACTTGCACCGGAATCTGACGTCAGACCATACCCAACAAGAATGTGCTCACACACAATACGACACACAAATATGTTTGGCGGCTACGGCACAAACGTTGGGTTTTTTTAGAACTGTCGTTACTGTTACGTCCTGTCCGGTATGACCATCGGGTTCCGGCATGACTGTAGGGGACTCTCAAATGTCTAGGGTTGTCAAAGTAGTGAATGAGGAATACTGTGAAAAGAGAAAGACGAGGGGGGGGGGGGGGAGAGAAGAAGAGGAAGAAGGAGGAGGAGGAGGAGGAGGAGGATGAGAAGAAGAAGAGAAAGAGAAGGAGGAGATTTATCGCTATTGATATCAGGCACGATCTTCTGAAGACATTTCATGGCAATGCAAACAATTATTATCATAACCTTCAATGGCTGCGAGAACTTGGTGAACTGAAGCAAAAAAAAAGACTTAACGGACGGAATCAACTCTCTTTTGTGTCGAAACCATCTAATGATCTTGGAAAAGAAGTTGAATACCAACTGTACTCATCATGTCAACTGTGGGCTCACTAAAGTCAAGCGTTTTTGTCAGACGCTCTTCTCTAATGAGGATCAAAATGAAGTGGCAAACATAAAAAAAGAGTCTTTGGGACTTCCTCTGCTGTATTGTTATGTCAAGATGAGAGAATGGGAATGAACTCTGCTTGCTGTAATAAAAAGTGTAAATATTGCAATTATATTGGCGGAAAACAAAAATAAAGAGAAAAAAGTAGTTGTTAAAAGATAGAAGTAGTCTACAGAGGAGGGGAGAAGAATACGGTCATAAACAAGTCGGCCATAGACAAGTCGTATAAGAATCCACAAACAACAAGTAATAACAAGTGATACATAACAGACAATATATGAAATAATCTACCGAAATAAAAATAATTTTTAAAAATAAAGCGATAAAGGATTGTACACTCGTGACAATTTTAAAAGGATTAACTTTATTTCAACACATATTTTTCCTCCTAAGCCTCGTTATTCCCACACTTTTGTGTCTTCGATCCTTTGGGAGAGTTTACATCTTCCTTGGTTCATAACATCCAGCAGCCTTCGTGGTATTATTTGTCTCGACCGCAGTGCTGCAGCCTGATCTAAAGTACATACGTCTTTTCTTATCCAGTACCCGTTTACCATAACTGTGAAGGGCAAGCACTATGAGGCTGGATTTCTGTGGATTAAGATAATAAGCCAAGCAGGTGATCAACCCACTACTTCTAACTTGAATAAGCTCATAAAACGCATACAGAGCTGAATGCAGCAGACATATTGGCGGGTGTGAGCTCTGGACCCAAGGGCGTCAAACAAGCAGGACAATTATGAAAAAATGGGATTCCCAAGACTCTTACTCAAAAATGTGTTTAACATTTGGTTTTACACACCTTTCGAAACTATGAAGATCATTTCAGAGGTAATACCTCCTGATTACGGTTCATCTCCGATTAGGAATTGAAGCCTCACAGCCGGGGAAAACCCTTAAACTCTTTGACCTGGCCGTGATTCGAACCATGGAGCTCAGAATCCGCGGGCGAGTGCCCTGCCACTGGGGGGGGGGGGGGGGGGGGGGGG
>JARBEQ010182863.1:0-12764 GCA_030265355.1 Tritonia tetraquetra
GGATGCAGGAGTGTTATGGCCTGCCGGGGGTAAACTATACATTGTAAAGCGCATAGAGCATGATGAACTTCGTGGATGTGTGCTATATAAGTGCTATTCTTTACTCTTTTTTTTTTATTAGTTTGTTTTTACTTTGACCTTGGTTTTCCTGAACCCCATTTTCTTATCCTAAAATCTTTCTATTTAGCACTATGTTTTTCCTCGGGACTGGCTGCTTTGACTACACTAACTCATTTGCTGAAGGCAGGCGACCACATTATTTCAATGGATGATGTTTATGGAGGTAATTATCAAGTTTCTTATAGGTTCTATGAACTATGATTTATATAACAAGCTTCTGACTTTACTTTGCTTCTAGTACTTCTAGTCTCAAAAATACGGTGTGAGATTTACAAAAGGTCGATTATTTAAAAAATTGAAATCATGTATTTTTCTAAGAAATGTATGGGCGGCCCATTCTTTTCTTTTTAGATTTTGCACAAACTATTGGGTTTGTCTGTTGCAATGTTGTATGGTGCGTGTAGGCTTAAGTTTAGTTTAAATAAAAAACTTGCAAGAACATGCTATGGAGTGGGTAAACAAGTTGCCACTGTTTTGTGCTGGGCTTTTATCAGAATAACATTGTAATATCAGTGAAGATTGCAATTTGAAATTCCTTTTTTTTTTATGTGTGTGTTATTTTCTAAAAGTTTAACTTTTTTTTTTATTGATTCAGGATCAAACCGTTACTTCAACAAATGTGCTGCCAAATTTGGGGTTGAAATATCCATGGTGGATTGTGTGGTGGTTCAGAATGTTAGTGATAACATTAAACCTAACACAAAGGTAAATCATTTGGCTTGGAAAGACCATGCAATCTCATTCCATTTTTTTTAAATAAAGACAAAATCTAGAATGATATACAATGCCAAAGTTAGTTGTACATGTTACCAGGAATCACATTCAAATAATGATTTTAAGATAAGCAGTGTTTATTTGTGATAACAAATGGATGATCTCATAAGTGCCAGCTGTTTTGCATTTTATGGAGCTTACTAGTTCTGTTTTGTGCTCTAGAAGTCAGTATTTTGAATGTTCTCAATGTGCAGCGACAATGTGCTTATAAAGAGTCTACAATCGGATTTAGGTGTCAGACATTCCAGTCACCACCAGAGAATTGTAGACAGATTGGATTTGTGCATTAATTGCAAAACTTTGTCTTTTACAAGACACACACATAGCAACAGGACTGTGAATTTGATAGCACTTAAATACAAAATGGGAGGTAGATATTTGTATCACAAAAATATGTTATATAAGGGTGATTAATCATCATTCTATTTTGATTTTACTTGCTGAGCAGTATTCTTTGTATCTTTGCATTTAATTGCGTGTTGAAGATTATCTGGATTGAGACCCCCACCAATCCAACTTTGAAAATGGTTGACATTGCTGCTGTGTGTCAAGTAGTCAAAGCAGCTACCCAGGACAGACCTGAGGCAGAAAGACCTATTGTTGTCATAGACAATACATTCCAGTCTGCATACTTTCAGGTATGAAATGAGAATATGAAGGAAATTTGGTAATTTTTGTTTGATGAGATTATTTGACTTAGTTTCATAACTTGCTGGCCCTACACTGTAATGGTAAAAGGAAATTGGATAAGTAAGTAAGTAACTATTCTCTGCAGGGGTCCCAGTGGCGCAGAGGTACGGTTCTTGCCTCTGAAGCGAAAGGTGCATGGGTCAATTGCAGCGTCAGGTATTTTTCTCTGTGAAACTTGGTGAAAACCTATAAGCCACTCCCCTAATCCTATTCAAGTAGGTGGGATCAAGAACCTAGTCCTATCGGAGACGGACGATAAACTCAGAGGTCCCCATGTGCATGTTGCGCACGTTAAAGAACCCATGGCAGTTAAAAATTGATAAGAGTAGGCAGCAAGGCCGCTGTCCGGGCAAAATTAATTCCTACCAAAAAGGTCACAGTGGGTTGATCACCTGCTTGGCTTAATATCTTGATCTAGAGAAATCCAGCACTCATAGTACTGGCCCTACACTGTAATGGTAAAAGGGAATTGGATAAGAAAGAAAGAACTATTCTCTACTAATGAGAAAATAAATGGCTAATGGAATTCGATGTGGACAAATGCCATGTCCTTACTATCACCAACAAGAAAAAGCCCATGAGCTCAACCTACACACTCCATGGTCACCATCTTAATGCAGGTGAGTGCAACCGGAGATGTCCCAACCTAATCATACTAATGCAGGCAAATGCGACTATTCGACAGCATAGTCTTTAATCGACCACAGCACTTTCGTTACCCACATTAGGAGGGAAGGGGTTAAGGGCATTTTCTAATGTTATTACCTCAATTTCCATAATTTATCTGTTATTTATAAAAACTTTTAATCATTTTGTTGGCCCATAGATAATATTGAGGGCTAGTTGACAAATTTATTATTTTTACCTCAGCTTAAAGTCTCTAGAGGTAAAACCATGAATGTGGTCTTTTGGTACTTGAAATGTGAATACTAGGCCACACAAACAACCAAACAGATCATCAAAGCCAACAAACAAGACGACTGGATAAACCAATGGGCAATGGACACTACCGGCAGACGTATGTTCTTCCAAATGACCACTTCCGTACAAAAAGATAGCATCAACAACAGGCAATAATCTTCCGTCTACGCACACAACACACACTCTTCAAGGGTCAGCTTAGCAAAATACAACCAGACAAAGGCCCCACATGTCCACTTTCTCATTTCTCGAATGAAACTATTACACACCATCTGTTTGAATGTCGACCCCTCAAGGACCTCCGTGAGTTCTATCTGCCCCCAAAACTAGACATTAGCTACAGACCACTTGCAAATTCTTCACTGTGGCATCAGATCGAAGTGCAAGAGCTCAAGTTATAATTGGATCGGTAAATTAAAGTAAGCACTGGAAATGTTATACTCAAATCAGTTGTACTGATTGTTTAGATTTTCAAAAATGATGCCTTGTTCTTCTCAAACAAACATCTTTATGTTTTATTTTTCAGAGGCCACTATCCCTTGGTGCCGACATTGTCATGCATTCCTTGTCCAAGTACATGAATGGTGAGATCTGGATGGAATTAGAAATGATACGCTCCAAAATGTTATGTCTGAAAAACAAAGAGTAGCTTATGTTGGGACGTTTTATGATCAAGGCAATAAGGTTGATCTGAAATTTGACCAAGGCTTAAATTGAAATTCACTTCTAGTCAGAAATGATTAATATTTCTTAAAGGCTTTACTATGGTTGATTCACTTAAACGTAAGTGGTCAGTGGCCAACATGATTTTCCTTTGATATCACAAGTTGTAGATTGGCGAGCAAAGAAAATTTGGTGCTGTTTTATGATGCACGTGATCATTTTAGGACTCTACCCCTCCCTAATTCTCCCATTGCCACCTTGTGAAGGGAAAATCACTGCTTGGGGCTCATGCCAATTAAGTGTTTAACTGCATGTCTGAAATTTAGACGTTGAAAAGTGTTAAGTGCTTTATTTATTATTTATAATTTTCTTTGTGAAGTTTATTGATATCTATGCCTGATAAATCCAACAATTGCTCTCATGTCCTAGTAGAACTGGGGCCATTATCAACTTGATGTATTAGTTGAATTCAATCGATTATAATTATAATGAGTTTCCACAAAACTTTGCTGATATATGATTTTATGTGACTATTTTATATGCCTATGATAACCAAGATACCCATGTTGTTTTTTATTTTATTTGAACTATCCTTACACTTATTTATTAATTTTTCTATACACTCTTAAGAAATAAACCCCACTGGTTCTAATTATTCATCAAACTTTGAATTATCCACAGGGCATTCTGATGCAATCATGGGAGCTCTCATTTTGAATGATTCAGAGCTGAATGAAAAATTAAGATTTTTTCAAAACTGTAAGTGTGACAAATTTGATACATTAAAACATCCTTGTCATCTCTTCATCATACCATTTTTCTCTTTTGTTGAATATATCACGACTCTATTTAGATTGCAAGTTTTATAAGATTTAGTCACTAGTAAACAGTGTGGTTGATGAGTACATCACTCAAACTTGGTGACCTAATGCCTGCTAAGAGATAGAATGAAAATGAAACAAACTTCCAAAAGACAAAAGTAGGAGGTATAATGTTTCGTGTTAATACCCTTTCTCAGCTAACAAACAACATACATATGTTTTCCTTGCATTATTCACTCGTGCATCCACACATTCTCTCATTTTTTAATCAGTTGCTGATTCAAAATCATTAAGACTTGTTATTTGTGTTTTGTGTGTCTATGTTGATCAATGAATGCTTGTGACCTCTATGTTTTCTTCTACTTGTTGCTCATTTGTTTTGTGTGTGTGAATACATTACAAGTTATGTGAGCTTTGGAAGAATATGAAGCTCATTTTAATATGATAGTTTGAACTGCTGATTTTGTAGATTGACTGTTTCACAATATGGAACCCTAATCCTTTGTACATGCTAGAGAGCAAAGCCTGTAAAACACAATTATAATTTCCTCCATGTGGATTAATAAAGTATATCTTATATTATCTTATCTTATAGAACACAGAGACCTGTTAAAAAAAAGCTTTCAAATAAGTTGAGAGTAGAGACGAACGTCTCTCGATTGTCCCTGTCTTTTGTCCTTTGGAAGCTTTTTTATTTTTATTTATTCTTTTACCCCTCTCCATTCTTGAAGCGAGATGCATTATATTTTTTGTTTGAATTGACGGTTACATTGCATGTTAGCCAGGTTGCATTATTTGGTGTATCAAAATAGAACATGACTTAATGTATGATATTGACAGCTTTAAAAGTTTTCATGTCAGTGCAAAAATGAAAAGAGAAAATTGATTGAACTATTATACCAACTTCAGCATTAGGGGCTGTTCCATCTCCCTTTGACTGCTATCTGGTCAACCGAGGCATGAAAACCTTGCATGTGAGGATGAAAGAACATATGAGTAATGGGCTCAAAGTGGCAAAGTTCTTGGAAAAACATCCTGCTGTAGAAAAGGTGGTGCATCCAGGTAAGGTGGCATGGTTTTACTTCTACTGTTATATTTTGGAATTGGTATTTTGGCCATGCAGCAATCCATTTTCAACCAATGAGAGAGCGGCTTGATTTTAACTTCCACTTATTCATTCTAATAATGATGGCATCAAATAGGTTCAGGTCAACTCATCTAAACATACTCCAGTGATTTTAATTTACTATTTTTCACTTGGAGTATATTTATATTCTAGGGCTCAGGGACACGGAACAAGTGACTGCATGTGGAATAAAACAATGTAGGCAGACCTCATGGCTAATCAACCCTTTTTTAAATATTTTGACCACATGACCAATCTACCTGCTCCCATCATATTTTCATTATTGGTGTGACCACCACTTAAACAACCATTCAACTCAATGCTCTTTCTTTAGTTGACAACTCCTTTTCATATGATTTTATGAAATTTTAAATGATTTTTTATCCCATATGTGTTTATTATAACAGGTCTTCCATCTCACCCTCAATACGAACTGGGAAAACGTCAAATGATTGGCTATTCTGGCATGGCGGTGTTTTACATCAAAGGCGGCTTGGAGGAATCTAGAGCTTTCTTTAAGAATTTGAAGGTGAATGCTTCTTTTGTATACAATTAATAAATCAAATATTTTTGTTTGACCTAGCTGTCAGTTTCTGTAAAATATTGTGCTGCAGTAATCTAGGAGATAATTAGCACATTGAAATAGGGGCTGCTGGAAGTTTAAAATTAATGAATAAGAGACGTACGGAAATGGTTAAACTTCCAAATGGGACAAAGCACAGGGACATAGAACATTTTGGGCAAAAATGCTCTTCCTCATCTAACAGACAACAAACATAGAACATATAACACAAAAATGGATAGAGAAATCTCAAACAAATCGATTAAGACCTGTCACCAAGAGAGGTAAAACCAAACTGACTGGGAAATAAGAAGACGAAAATGGGACGAGAGGGGGATGATGTAATAGGAATTCACACCCGCTTGTGAAGAAAAGGTGATTGGGACTGGAGGAGATGTGGGACATGGCGGTATAACTTGCCCATGTGTGTGTGCGGGGGGAGAGAATGAGAAGAATAGGAGAAGATGGTCAACACAAGATGAGACGCCCATGTCAATATCTAGTTAATTGGTGAGATAGTACCACAATTGAATGTGTGCAATGTTTTCCGTATAAAGCAAATAAAACTCAATTTGCAGTGTGCATGCAATTCCAGCAAATCTGACACTGGACAGGCAATAACACAGGAATGGACATGCTACAGAGTCTGGACACGTCTCAGAGTCTTGTTTTGACATTATTCCAGCTTGTATTGAGGGTGAGATGGAAGACCTGTTATAGATAATAGGGTACATTGTTTATGCTGAAATTGGAGAATGAAGAGAAAGATTCTGTGGAAATAATCAATGACTGTTTCTGAAATTTATACTTGCTTTCATTTCGATTATTTATGTATTAAGCAATGTGATTTGGGTTATATTTCAGATCTTCATCTTGGCTGAGAGTCTTGGAGGCTATGAAAGTTTATGTGAATTACCGTAAGTTTTAATTTGTTTGTGCTTATTAGTTTCAAAATGGTTATTTTATATGAAAACATGGAAATAAAGACACCAGTGGCAAATGAAATTACTACTTCATCTTTTCAACATTAGAGTTTTCAGGTGGAATTATTTCACAGAAATTACTATTTGTAGCTAAGCGGATCCAGAAGTCTGGGTTTGATTCTTGGCTGTTGGAAGAATTTTATTTTGGCTCTCTTTTTATATGATTATGATTTGAAAGAATTACATTATACATCCTATCACGGATATAATGACATTTCAGGGACAGCATCATTTATTTCACTACATCGCTATATCAAGTCAATACAGAAAATTCTGAGCAAAAATTATTTACACTATAACGCTAGTTTTAGCTATATGCGTGTTCACTGTATCTGTGCCAGAGTGTACTTGAAATTTTCTATCTGTTCAAATACGGGGGGGGGGGGGGGGTCATCTTTAAACGGCCTCACATATAAATAGAATGATGTGATAAACTGAACATTTTAAACACTCTAGGATTGGACAAAACCTTTTTTTATATATACATATTTCTTGCCCAAATTTAAATGGGGGAGTTTTGATCAGTTTTCATATTTTTCATCATTTGATATTTCCAATTATGTCTGAAGTTTCCATTTAATCTATCAATCATCCTGCTTTTTTAGGAGTTTGCAGACTCATGCCTCAGTGCCAGAGGATCAACGTGTAGCCCTTGGCATTACTAATAACATGATCAGGCTTTCAGTTGGCATTGAAGATGTAGAAGATCTAATCAAAGATTTGGATGATGCTCTCAGAGCTGCTGTAAGTTTTTAGATTTTTTTTGTTCGTCAAGCAGCAAAGGCATGTTACTTCCAAGCCAGTGTTGCACCCACACAAGAAGAAATCAAGTCAAGCAAGTGACCAGCCCTTAAACTTTGAATGCCACAATGAACATCACATTTTTAGCTGTTGCTCATGTTTTGGCCATAATATTTACTGTTGAACACTAAGCCGATTTTGCTTCATAAACCTTTTACCAATGATTGTCAATAATAAGATAATCAACTCCAAGAATTTTACAGAGGTCAGCAGAAGATTGATGTCGCTTTGTTCATCCTTGTTCCCAAATTCTCTAGTGGACTAGTGGTTATCAACAAATATTATTATGACATCATCCTTTTCTGAGTATACAACAATGCCTCGTAATGCATTTTTCTATCCACATAATGTGAATGCTATGCTATAGCACAAATAACAAAGAACACAAGTGAAACAACTCTTATAGTGTCCTTGTTCACTATGTGATGAAAACGCTGAGTTGATTATCGTAGGTATTGATCATCTTTGCTCTTACTGTTTTAGAATATTTTAATTGGAATATGAAGTCATCACAGACACAGATCAAATGTGCTATAAACTAGAAGAAGATCAAAGGTGCTTGAATACAGTGGCTAAATTCCATACCCCCCAATCATTCAAATTTATAAACAAAGAAAAAATGAATCCTGCTCCCCCAGCGACACTCCAGCGTAGTTGACTAGCAAACAAGACAATTTAAGTTGATTAGATTTGTTTCTTTATCTTTTGGTCTGAAGGAGATCAGTTTGAAGAATGAAAAGAAAGAGATGTATTATGTATAAGTTATAGATTATTTTTGTAGGTTTGTTTCATTACATTTTCTTTTTTCTGTGTTTCTCCTTCTAAATCTAGGTGAAGTGCTGAGTGATGGTGACAGAAAGGTTTGAGGGGACATATTACTATTTGGAATATAGTCGTTTTTGTTATACTCTTTTGTTGCTTTTCATTTGCAATCTATGTTATGCATTTAAAGTTTCATGATATAAATGAAGTAAATAGTGAAATTACCAAAGATTGACATTTATTATAATTCAATCATGTCTAATGGGTATAGTCTGGTTCAGACTGGTGTTTTTATTTTTTTTGTATGTCATCAAAATGGAATGGAACCAGTTATTAATCAAGTTTATATATTTTCTTTTTAGCTGAATTCACCATAAAGGTACTCTTTTTGAACCAAGCGATCTGTAATAATTGTTTAAATAAACTCTTTATCTCGACCAATTTCAACATTGGAGTTTAGTCTCAATATGCTGTGATGCAAAATGATTATTGTTAGTTACCTGTGCTGTGACAGTGCCCCAATTCATCAAATATTGCCCTTATCTTTTTTTAGAATTAAGACAATGGTTTGTAGATTAGATCAATTTAATGATCTGTTATAATACATTTATAATTTTGTCACAAGTTTTATTCTTTCTTTTAAATGGCTTGCTATTTTTATGGAACTATTATTATTTTTAATGTTTATCATGTTTTCTTTATATAAGTTAAGAATTCTCTCTCTTTTTAAACTGTTGATGTCATAACTTATGGTTGTGCCTGGGATGTTCCATTTTATTATTACATTGATCTCCGCTTATTTGCAAATGTTGCTTAATCAAGAAACAGAATTGATTCTATATAAAAGTGACTTGGGATAATCGCAAAGCTGACAACACCTTGTCTCACAAGCAAATTTTGTATGTTTAGCAAATAATTGTGAGCTAGATGATACATTGCTCTACCTATTGTGCGAGATATTGAAATGGATTATTTATTTTACCGATATTGCCAGGTCTTTTGTTTGTTCATTCATATGTTTTGCAAATGGCAACGTGTTATTAGATTAATTTCTTCAGGTCGTGTTATATTATCTGGAAAACAGTTTTTTTTTAACTGACTAGGGGATGTTAAGACTAGTCTGAAGATCAGTTCTCAGTGCAAAGGATCTGTAATCCAAAAATTTCAAGCTATTTCTTATTGTCCTATATCCAGTAAGCCTACTTTTTCGGGATTTGGGATTAGCCATTGAAAAGAGTGTTAATGTTACAAGTCTAGTACTCAACAATCAATCAGAAAGCAGCTTATATCCATTTTGGTTGGAAATGTAAACAAAGATCTTTGAGCACTTGCAATCATTTTAATTCATGCATTTCCATTGTCTAAACATTCGATTTGTAAACAAGGAACTTATTGTAAGTGTTTCATTTTATTTAATAGTGTTCTATTGACACCTTTATCTACATAACCAAGTGTGTTTACTATCTCTGGTTATTTATTATGCTAAACCTGCATTTCTTAAAAAAAACTCTCTGCTTACAACCTTTGGTCAACATACACTTCCTAAGTAAGTAAAACTCTGTAGTAATGACTGCATGTTATTGTTATATGATGTTACTACTAAAGTTTGTATAATAGTTTTAAACAGGGTGTTGGTTGTTGAATTTGTGTCAGTCAATTGGATTTGTGATATTTATCAACTTTGAATTACATAGTATATTATAACCTTTGTTTGGGCTTTGAAGTTGACTTCTGATAGTACAGCTGATCTCTCATATAATATTAATAGGTACCTAAACACTAAATAAGTGCATATACAACTTTCTCTGCCTTCCTCCTGTTTTCCCCTCATCTTTTTTATGGTGCATTTGTTGAATAGCAATAATAAATAACTTAAACCATCTTGATGAACTTGTTTGTTTTGTTGTTGAAATGAATAAAATTGTTAACATTCATACATATCTTAGATAATAACATGGGGGCTTTGTGGCTTAGCGGAAAAACGCTTTCGGCTTTGTGAGCAGAAGTTATTGGTTCGAATCCTGGTGGAGATGTTGGGATTTTTGCCTTTGAACTGTCACGAGTTTGATGGCTCTGACCCTGTGTTTACATTGGAATCAAGTCCTATCGGAGATGGACGGACTATAATTCAGAGGTCCCGTCTTTGATATGACCTAAAATGTGTTGCCAAGGGCGTAAAAGTAACGACTTTAAACTTTAGATATTGCTATGACATCATTTAATGTCCATAAGAGTCTTTAGGAACTGTAGTGAACAGACACCTTTGTGGCACTGTCATAATGCCCTCACCCTCGGATCCAGAAGTCGCAGTTCAAATCCTAGCCAGGACAAAAATTTTTAAGGATTTTTGTTTTTATGGCTGTGCATATTCAAGTCCTACGTTTTTAAAGGGGTGCAAAACGGAAAACTTTTTTTTTCTATAGTGAAACTGTTTGGCTGTGCAAGCAGCAAGCCTTGAAGTAAGCTCACTGGACTGGGGCGTAACTTTTTTTCTGTAATGTGAAGCAGACAAGTGACAAATATGTCACTTTCTGGAAACTAATAATGATTATGCTCATATTTTGTTGTTGTAATGCAGTGGTAAAAATAGAAAAGGCGGTGGAAAAATGTTGTCTCACGATAGTTCTAGCCTTGGGACCTTGGTGCCTGTGCTTTGTCTGGTTTCATCAGCATAAGGTGGACAAGTGATAATTTGACACTTAAGATAGGCCGCTGGTCTATCGCAGTATACTTTCTCAACTCTCAGTTGAGAATTGGTACTTGATGTCCACTCCTGGAATGATTAAGGGAGTCAGCCAAAAAAGCAACCCCACGGCTTGTTCCCCGGGAACATTTTTTAAAAAAACTTGCCCTCCCAAGCAACAAACTCGAAGGCAAAAAAAATTCTTGTTATTTAGAATCTTTGCCTCATGGCAACCAGGATATTGTCAATCATTTCAACCGAGACAAACTATGAAACCAAAATGGTCCAATCTTTATATAACAGCCAACAAAACACTAGACTACTATTTTGTCATAGAATTTGGCTTGTTTGCTGTTTGATATTAATGCCACGAAGCAGTGTTCGAGCCAGCTCCATGTTCAGTCATTAAAAACACAAGATACCTGTATGAATTCAGGCACCCTGACTACAAAGCATTGCCAAAGATTGAGCCGGAAATGCTATGGATGAAAGAATTTCAGACAAGCATGTGATCAGCCCACTGTGCCCATTATGCTTAACTGGCACAATGAGCAATATCTAAAGACTGGCCAATAAACACATTACTGTTGCCCTTGTGGTTGTTCCACAGCTATGATTTTTAAAAAATAATAACTGGGAGAAATTGCCACTTAGGGCAATGAATTTGGCTTGGTGATAAAGAAAAATCGACTTTCTGTGGGAGAGGATCAAACGATTTTCTAACGCAGAAAGAGTAAGACGTGTGTGGGGGAGATGATTTGTAAAACGTTTTATGAGTCGGCCCGGGACAAGGACAGTCTGCATTGGATGGTCACGCTGTCAGCCGGTGTGGAACTGGTTTCATCGCTTACTTAAAAAGTTCTAAAGTTTGAAGTTTAGCGCCCTTTTTAACACACAAAGGTCACATCAAAGACGGTTCAAAGAACTTGAGAAGATTCCACGTGAATATCCAGGGCAGAGCCTTGAAAACTCTGAAAGGTCCTCCGCGTCCAAAGTCTAGTGGCTTGACCACTGAGCTAGGGACGTCCCCATCGCTTACACCCATCATATAGTAACAGTGAACATAGGACCCTGCCCTTGCCCTGAGTGTGAAAAGCTCCAACCAACCAAAGATGGAATAATAATATCGGAAGTTCATCAGCTACTCGCGTGGTGTTCAACGACAACGAAACAGAAACTGTAGTCGGAGGTGTTCTATGACACGGAAGGCCCAGAACACACCAAATGTTTTCTGTGCTCTGTGCACAGTTTTAATGTATTTTGAGCATCTCCTTGGTGTTAGCGGCAAAGGTACTTTCGATAAAAGGTACCAAAAGGATGCTTATAATGTGGTATGCATTACACACAATAAGGAAATAGTGGACAGACTGAAGACTACGTTAGGCTACCACGTATAAGAATTATGGTATTCCATCCTCAAGGTGCCAGTGAAAAGATGTACTATTGGGGAAATGTTACGATCAGCATTATATTCCAGAATCCAATTCCCAACCAATCAAATTGGAGAAAGGAACCCGCGTTTACGTTCCATCAAAGCATGACCAACAAGAACTGTAACTGTGGATATGTTGGCAACAGCCTCTGTCTAATGACACTGTAACAGACACATTAATTACACCAATACTACACATCACCAGCGAAAAGCTTGAAGGAAATATAACCTCAAAGTTAGAATGTAATTTATATGACTTATTAGCTCTTTAAGAGCTTTTTTTCCCGTGGAGGACACTAATTGAATCAATTATTATGTTATCAATTGTGTGGTAGGCTAATGATAAGTGAGGCATCAAACAATCTCTAGTTATTCCTTATTTCTCATCAATACCTAAATGGTATACATGCACAACTTCCTCATAAG
>JARBEQ010182974.1:6773-22330 GCA_030265355.1 Tritonia tetraquetra
TTATCAAAAATTATCCCTAGTTGAACATATGTGCATTTTTTAAATGATTGATATTAACCCTTAAGCCATATAAGAAATGGGTTGAACTTTACTGCTTTGAAGTATAAAAGATGTGCTTTACATGATCTTCAATAGGTACTATAATGATGAGTGGCTGTGGCATCTTGACCAATGGAAAGGGAACCAGGCGCGAATATGGCCAGTTTAATCTGGATGAACTCAGCGTAAGTTTCCTTATTTTGACTAAGAAAATCAGACATCAACACATGCTCTTTATTGCCGTTTATATGAAAGCCTCACCTAATGATTGGAGTGTGTGCAATTATAGTATTTTAAAGTAGTTAGTTTTACACCATTTTAAACACAGCTATGGCATGAACCTTTTAGAGTAGCCAGAATATGTCGAGTATTGTCATCTTTATCTTGTTTTATTTGAAACGATTTTTTAAAAGTTTTTGATATGTTGATAGGGTCTTACACATTGTTATAATGTTTCAGGTTTTTGGATCAATTTTAGTCGAAGGTCACTCTCTTCCAAAATTAAATACCCTCTATGTTTGCATGGAAGTTGATGTGAAACTTGGCACCCAATGAAAAAAAATGAGTGGTTTTTTTTACGATCTAGTGTATGCACAATCGATCCGATAATATTGTATTATAGATATTTTAGTGTTTGACTGTAACTGTGTAAAGGCTAAATTAGGTCCAATTTTTGGGGGGGCTAAAAGTAATCAATGACCTCTCTGTTCCATGTGCTAAATATAGCTCAAACAAAATTTATCAAGAGAAGTAAGATAGAAAAGGTTGGCAAGATCTAGATTCATTATGTTGTTTAGAGAAAAAAAAGCGTTCCCCTTCTTTTTGTAAAAAAAACAAAACACACACAGTTAACATCGGGCATCAACATTACTAAGTGCAGTGTTGTGATTCAAATCCTGTCTTGTCACTAGGGAGATGCCAGATAATTGGATTTACCACCTTTTGATGAATGTAAAGAACAATAAGTTCTAACTCATTTTCTCAGTCAATGCTTTTGAATTGTTGCATTGATATAATGCCTATTATGATGGTCATGCATTGTTCCCTACTCTTATCTTTTTCATAACCTCTATTAATGTTCAGGAAGGAGATTTTATTGGGTTGGTTCGTAAACCCAATGGACATCTACACTATTTTATAAATGGGCATGACCAAGGCATGGCAGCGTCCAATTCCCCTTCACCAGTGTGGGGTGTTGTGGATCTCTATGGCATGGCTGTGAAAGTGACCATCGTTGATCAGAACCCCGCCGAAACAGAGGAAACAAATGCTACAGTTGCACCTGGTCCGGTTCCACAGACCTCTAGTATACCATTGCAGCCAGGAGAGAGAAGTGTGGTGAATACACTCCGCCAATTTCTTGATTCATGTGGTGGAAGTGGAGGTAGTAGCAGTGATCAAGCAGATTCCAGAGGTTTGACTGGTAAGCATGTCTAGTCTTCCACTAGAATGAATGTTTGGGTGACAAAGATAATGTGTAAATAGACTGTATAATATACAGTAATATTACATTTGTCCCAGTGGGTTGATCACCTGCTTGGCTTTATATTTTGACCCAGAGAAATCCAGCCTCATAGTGCTGGCCCTACACTGTAATGGTAAAAGAGAATTGGATAAGTAAGTAAGTATATTGCATTTGTATTTCATCCTTCTTGGTCATGCTGATTTTTCGCTGTGGACATACAGATTGCTCACTTTCAAATTATGGTAAATCTGGATATGTAGAATTTGATGTCATATTTTTATTTGCCGTCAGGTGGTCTATTCATATAAGTTTACAATAATTCTTTTTTTTTCTTTTTCATTGATTTAAATTTGGCTTTCTCATGTATTCATTACTTCATTCTGAATAAAAGATTTAGCTTTAAACGCTATTTTCTATTTTTCATTATCAAGGTGGGGTGTACATAAAAGTTTAAAACTTTGTCCCTAATTGAGATATCATGAAGATTTAAACTGTAATTTACTCAGGAAGGATTGTGTTATCCAAATATATCATCACCTGGAAAAAAACCCCATTTTTTTTCACCATGTGCCACCTTTACTCAGACCACCACACTGGTATATCAAAATAGTAGCATTGATAAGGATGGGCCAATAGGCTTTTTATCTTATAAAAATGTTTTCTTTGTTCTTGTGCTTGTGATTCAATGATTCTTAGAGCACTGCAGTCTGATGGATGATTTAAGTATCTATACACCTTTTTGACAAAGCTGTTAATATTGTTCAAATTTCTTTGCAGAAACTGAGGAAGTGGAAAAACTGCTGTTCAGTCCAGTGTGTGGAGCCCATGCAGCCGTTATCAATGGGGGCAGGAGTGCACATAGACCAAAGTAACTAAATCTGACTATTGGCTATTGTTTTAAGTAGTTAATTTTAGCTATGATGCTTTCTGTACATTTTAGGTCTATAATATAATGTTCATGGTGTGTTAGGGTAATATAATCGACATAATGTTATATATTTTTTCATATAAAAAAGATACACACCGGATTTTGCAGACATAGCTCTATCGAAGGGATCTTACAAAGAATATGGGATTTTGGATTTGAAAAATATTTTATTTGTTTGTTGATAACTAATTCACTTCATTGATGATTTACTGTTGTTGTTTGTCTGGGCAAGTGCATAAGAGTTGTCTACACAGGGTGATTGTATATGATGTTGGATTTAATACACTTGAAAAGGATTTTAGTTTAGACTCTGCAATTTGTTGGAACGATTTGTACAATTCATACATTTAAATTTACACTCTGAAATTTTCATTTCAATGATTACAGTGCTGCTGAAGACTTTAACAATGGTGTGATTCTCACCAACCGCCTTCTCAAACCCAATGAGATTTTTGAAGTACGAATTGACAAGCTAGTTGACAAATGGGCAGGTTCTATTGAGATAGGCCTGACTACTCATCAGCCCAGTGACCTTGACTTTCCCTCCACAATGACGAACATTCGGTCTGGCACTTGGATGATGACAGGAAATGGAGTCATGCACAATGGCACCACTATCATTGAAGACTATGGGCAGAATCTGGACAGATTAAAGGTTGGGATAAGTCTGAATAAAACATCTAATCAATTTATATCATGAATAATTGATACAAATGGTTTTAGAAGGTCATGTGTTACTAGCAGCAAGGAGATTTGTTGAGAAAGAAATTACTGGGAGGGTTATGAAAGGGTGAATTTGTGATCATGTAGGGGTTAGATGTAAAAGATGTTAACACTTTTCCTGCCATTGTCGCATTAATGCGATTTGGTCGCCATTCCTTTGTTTGCCAGTTATGCTTTTATGTGACTTGGATGTGTGCCTAGAAAACAGTGACAGTGAATGTTACTCTAGACCCCAGGGGTCCCATCCAGTTGGGAAAGCAGGAAAAAGTCTTGATTTCTAAGACTGTATTAAGAATGAAAACTTGTAGTTTAAATATTTAGTAGAACATGACATGCATATAATATTGTCTAATTTCATGTAAGTGTAGTTGATAAGTTTGATTTTTCTTTATATTGAGTATTCATGAAATTGTATTATAACACATGTATGTTCATTTTATAAATTGTTATGAGAATATCATCGGCATCTTAAACTGTTCCAGGTCGGAGATCGTGTTGGTGTGGTAAGGAAAGCAGATGGAACAATCCATTTCTTTGTAAACGGGGTGGATCAGGGGGGATGTGCCACAAGTGTACCGTCCAGTATATTTGGGGTCATTGACCTTTATGGACAAGCTGCTCAGGCATCTATTGTGGACATACATGGTAAGAGTAAGAGGATTTAACTGTGTCGTTCGCTATCATTTTTGTGTGCACAATTCTATCATCTCATATCAACCTCTTTGCTTTGATTTGCTTGTAGTTGTGAATATTCATGATACATATTGTCTGTCCCAAAAAAATGATTCTTTGAATTAAGATATGAATTAATTTACTAACTCAACTAAACTGAACTGTGGCTTTATGAAACAAGTATACAACATAATCTGTTTATCATCACTGTTTGCTAAGATTTGATGTCCAAAGTATACAATATGTAATTTGTGAAGTTAGAATTTATATGTGCCTAGAGAATTTTGTAACTTTTAACTTGCTAATATGATCAATTAAAAAATAGTGAAGTGTGTCAAATCACATAAAAGCTTTTCATTTTCACATAAATATTTTTGATCTTGCTTTTTATGTGAATCTTTAAAAAAAAAATTGTCTGCTTGAATTTCTCATCATTAGTTTTTAAAAAAAAAGATGTTACATTTTTTTTTACAGATGACGTTTTAATTTTGACTCTGCTTTTTATGTGTATATTCTCTTGCTTGAGCAAATATAGTCATGAGAGGCTTTGATCAAATTTTTATATCATTTCATGCTTTCTATGTATTTTCCCCTTCTGTAGCTGCATGTCGTGGTCCAAATATATAACCAAATAATTTCTTTTGGGTAAAGGGAAATTGAGAACGGAGGTGACATGGGAAGAGGACAAGAGAGTGGAGTTTGAGGGAATTCACATTACTTGCTTTTAACCAATGTCTAATGCTTTGTGTATGCTTCAGTATCTAGCTCTAGTTTCCATTCCATTATATCCCATATAATCTTTTCTGTTCTGTGTGCAGTTTTCATATTTATTCCTTTTCAACCCCCTTTGTTTCCTTGCTTTCATTTATTTCACACTTCAATCTTGCTTGGCATGTTTGATTGTATTTATAGTTCTTGTCTTATGTTTTCTGCAGCACTTTTATTTTGGCATTTATTTTTATGCACCAAAGAAAAACTTAGATTTTCACTTGACTTATATTATGTTAAGCAAGTTGTCTTCTCCCATCCTAGCACTATAGCTATTGCATTTTTGTTTTTGAAATCACATCACAATTATCTAGAACTGTATTCACAATACTAATTGGTAACATCTCAAGTGTATAATCATTTTCATGGAAACTAATCATATCAATAGAGGCTGTTTTGATTCAAATCACATATGCTGCATCACAGACTATGACACAGTACACAAATCTTGTTGCAATTTGTTGAAGGTTCACGTAAGAAAAATACATGGATGGAAATGAATTTGAATTTTTATCTCATTGAGAATGAAAGTTATTTCTGACAAATTGGTTATGAAGTCAATTTTTTAAATATTTGATATGATACAAAAGACATCAATGCCTCCAGATTGCAACCTTTGAACACAGAAATTTTTTCTTATTTCTTATTGTGTTGCTGCACTGCATTTTCCCCTTATTTCCTATTTAACATTTTTCTGTTACATGCCCCCGGCAATGATTGTCCCTTTGTGTCACAGAGGTGGTAGTGGAGGAATTAGGGAGAGGGTAGGGTCCTAAGATGATCAATTACACATCAGTTTCCTTATAAAACTGCACCAAATTTGCACTGAAAGCTTGTAACTGCTTGACGATTTTTGTGAGAGAAATTAGAGAGATATCATTTTCAATTAAATGACCACGATCTAGGGGAATTTCAACTAAAAATAGACCGCTTTGAATCATCCAAACCTGGGTCTAGATGGCATAGAAATGTGTTGAATCGATCAAAAAGTTGAGCCTAGACTGTCACATAAAATCAAGATTATTTTACGATTTGAAGTATTTTTGTGATAAAAGATGACCGCCTTCGCATAGAACAGACCTACCAACTTGTGCGCTTTCACGTATTTTAGTACAATTTTTTAAGCAAAATACACAGATACGATTTGGACTTATTTTTCCTCTTTGGGATTATAGTATTCATGTCGAGCCGATCAGCAATATAATTTATATTTATAACCTCAGAGATGTTTCAGCGATTGGAACTCATTTTCTGTGAAATCACAAATTTACCGGATGTGTTGGAACTCTTTATCGGTAGTGAAAAGAAACACCATACTATTTATTGACGTATGCGTTCTGGTATACGGTATCGATGCATGGATGATTTACAATATCATTTTTATGTAACAACCAATACTATGTATCCATTTACTTTGTATTCTCTGAGTTTGATACTATGAATAAGATTCTTATTATTAAGAATCAGAAGTATAATTCTGTCACGGATATCAAAGGTTTTGTTCAATCTCCGCTGCCTTAGCTTCGCTCGTTTACATCAACCTAATATAGTACCTAGCTAGACTAGTCTAGATCGCAATCAAATTTTTTAATGAATCTATTCATTTTGTCAATCTGTCAGACATCAACAGCAATAATTTTGAAATACTGGACATTCAGTGATAGTTAACCGTTACGTACATCGACTCGTTGCATTTTCTCTTTACCGATCTGGTTCGTCTACGAATAATTTATGGGAGTTTAATTAGAAATCATCTTTATTTATCTTATTTGTGTTGGATTATTCTTTCTTTCTTATCCAATTCTCCTTTACCATTACAGTGTAGGGATTATTATTAGGTTTAAAACAGGCAGAAATTAACTTGATCCTAGCAAAAACAATTAATGAAACTGAAGGTTAAAAAAAACCAAAACAGAAAATTTTGTTTAATTTATTTTAATGGCATGGGTGTTCCCCCTCTATGGAGTGCCTGGGCAGAGCATATCACGATTTGATAATAGAAGTGATGAAGTCACTTTGAGGTAACCAACATAGTTACGTGCAAATAGCAGGAAAAGAATTAACTTCTTAAAAAATATGTGTAGAGGTAAGGCAGGGATGCATTCTTAGGCCTCTTTTTATATAATATGGTACTTCAATGGATTCAATTTGTAGACAACCCTGGTAAAATTATATATCGATATCAGATAATCTTGGAGTATGATTTGATAAAACAACAAGATCTTGAGTTTGAGATGTAAGAATAAATATAAGGGATTTTGTACAGTGTGTTGTTCAATATTGTTGTATGAAAATAAGTCGTAGATACTTGATAGAGATAAAGGTAAGGGGCAAACAACAGAAATGAAAATAGCAGTAGGTGAAACTAACATATCAGGGAAGAATTTAAAAGAGACAATTAAGGTAAGAAAAGCAAAGAAAAGAAATTTATCTGTTTGTTGTGAAAAGGATAGAATACTTGATATATTCAAATAAAATAGAATACATTTATTTATTATAAACAATACTGATATCAAACGATGAAAAAATAGGTTTTGCTCTTTTTGTGTGTTTGATGTAATCTATATTGATACATTTAATTGGATTTTTTCTGAATTAAAAGTATCACTTTTATAATATAATGATGCATCATAAGATTTGGGAAATATATCAATGAGATGGGCAATTGAAGGGCACCCCTGGTAGGATCTCCTGTCATATTTGTGCTATTATTGCGTCACTGTGCTTACTCAACAACAAGCAAAATTAATCAATGTTGCTGTTCTTTCTCATCTTCTTCATCATGTTGTCATAGAATGTCTAAATTTCTGGGAGTTAATTGAAATCATGTAAAGCTATCACTGAATTCATTCAGAAAGGTCACTCGCACTATCATTGCATTTCCTATTCCTTCCACTATTCTTTAGTCACAGCTGTTTCAGCTTCCATCAACCTTTTCACCAAGTTTGTTGTCAGTCTCATTTCATTCTTCAAATCCACTCATACCTCTTCTTGTACTCACTCTCCTCCTGTGCTCCATTTATCCCTCGTGTTTGGTCATTCGTCCACAAAAATGGTGAATACCTTTATCTCTTCACCCCCTCCCTGTACTTTGGACCACCACCTGCCACTACAGACGCCTTGAGTTCACCTGACACAGACTCTAGCATTTTTACAGATCCTGACCAGCTCAAGTTCCATCACTTGCACGGTCGGAATGCGGCGATTCTTCACAATGGTTTAACTGCGTCGCGGCCTAATGCTTCTGGAGAATTCAACGACGCTATCATCATGAGCAACAGACCTCTTCGTGATGGAGAGCTCTTTGAAATTGTCATGGAAAAGATGGTTGACCGTTGGTCAGGTTCTTTAGAAGCAGGTACCAGGACCTTTATTCACTGTCTCACTTAAGATAAAAGATGTCTTGATTATTTCTGTTCTTGTATATGATAATATGGTTCCAAGATTACCCATTTTTCAACTCTGAATTTTGAAAGAACTAACAATAAGACAAATTTTGAATAAATTGTGATGAATAGTCCAAAGACATGTCATCTATCAAAGCTAATAGTTTACAGTTGTTTGAAGTGACAAATGTGTACTTTGTTTCTTTGAAAATGTTGATGGTAATATTACTGAACATGGCAAATAGAAATAGAAGTCCTGACTCCCTTTCCTCCTTTGTTGTAATGAGGTTAGTCTATTTCCAATAAGATAATTAACAAAATTAACTGCTCAAGCTTCGAAATTGTCTCATTTGTATATTTTTATTTCCACTGGAAATGAGCCTGTTTGGGATGGGAAGGGCAGAGGGGATTTATACATTGGCCAAAGTGATAAGCACAGTATTCAGCGAAATTTTTTGTAAATTCAATTTTTTCCTTTGTTTGTCACTGTTTAGGGGTTACTTTGGTAAAACCTGAAGATATTGACTTCCCCAGCACCATGACTGATATAGCGCATGACACTTGGATGCTGAGGTAACATTCTTCGACATTACTAACAGGAATTTTTTCATGAGAAAATATTTTGATGTACAGTTAAGATGTTCATGTTAAAGGCGATGGTTTTGTATTTTTCAGTGCAGTGTCTCTTTACAAAATGCTCATTCTAATTTTAACACAAAATCACAAGACCTGAGGGAGTTGTACTAAAATTGTAGTCATTCTTTGACAGAATAGCATTTAATGTTTGTTATTGGCAAAAACGATACAGGGATCACAAATTTCTTTTGAAAATGATAGTTGGGAAAAAAAGCGAAGAGCCTTAAAACACCCAAGAACAAACAGCATTTTCCCTTTGGAGTTATTAGTGTTTGTGTGTATGTATTTAGGGAGACATCAGTCATACGATCATTTAAAAACAAAAATTATTATTTAATTGCCACGGTACTTGTAACATTTGTTATTTGTGTAACGATTTTCACATTTTCTTAACATATTGCACAAATTCTGATGCTCTATTTCCATGTCCAAAGTGGTTCGGCTATTATGCAGGATGGTGCAACAATTCGCAATGGCTACCCCCTTGATTTGGACTCTCTCACCGCTGGCCAGAGGATAGGAATGATGAGATGTCCTGATGGAACGCTCCATTATTATTTCAATGGAGTGGACCAGGGTGTAGCATGTACAGACATTGCAACAGGTGAGTGAAATAAATGACAAAATGATATTTATTTTATTATGATACTGATAGCATGGAAAACATCCAACTAGTTTTAAAATAGATGTTGGAGTAGGACAGGGATGTATTCTCAGCCCACTTCTATTTATCACTGTAATGGATTCAACTTCTAGGCAGTGTAAATCAATATAGGAATGCTATGGAATATCAATTTTTGGCAAATCACAGCAAGATCTTTGTGTTTATACCAGCGTTTAATGTTAGTGTGCAGACTTGCAAAGGAAGCACCATGCGATGTGAAGGTATGTTATTGATCAATACTGTAATATCACATTATAAACGAAGTTAATCTGACAGCTGTAAAATATTTTATCTTCTTTAATTCCAGGTGTGTATGCTGTGATAGACTTGTATGGTCAGTGTGCTCAGGTCAGTATGTCTTGTGGGACCATTGTCATGCCACCTGCCTACCTCGTCCAACCCACCCCTGCCAATATCTCCTCAGCAGAACATCAATCTAGTCCATCAGTCAACAACGTTGGTACGTCTAATACTATGTTGAGTACAATCAATATAATCAGGGATGAAAAAAACATTGTAGATTCATTGACTTGAGTTTTGGGTTTGATTCCCTCCATTCTCACAATTTGTCATTCCAAAGATATCAATTTTCAAACTTGTTGCCTTATTCCTTTCTTTTTCATCATTCCACACATTTTTCATTTACTTGATAAAGGAAAACCATTATTGATATTATATAAAGATATAACATGTGACACTTAGGTTTGATATTTATTTCTGTTTATTTATGTTCCCAGAATCTACGCACAGATTAAGTAAATGTTGTGGAAAAAACATCTCACTTCGCAACAGTTGTTTAGGAGCAAGTCGCACACACGGTTTCAACCACGGCATTGTATTTAGTTCAGATCCTCTCAAATATGATGAGATATTTGAAGTAAGTAATAGTAATATAATTGTTTTTGGGCCTTAGCTATAAGTAAACTTAATAGATGTGAGTTTTAGTTTCAGCAAAAATCTTGATGCCTGTCAGAGTTGAATTGACAGAAGGGAGAAGTATGTTGTTAGCAGGTTGTCGACAATTTTATTGTTTTTTTCATTGCCTTGGAATCATTGTTTTTCATATAATTTGGTTTCCTTCCTTCAGATTGAAATAACAGAGGCATCCAGTCAGTGGTCAGGATCTCTTAAAATTGGCCTCACTACCATGGCCATTTCGGACACGTCCTCCCCCATCAATATTCCTTCTGCAGCCACTGAGATGACATCCAAGGTCACCTGGATTGTGGCTGGCTCGGAGGTCAGGAAGTGTGGAGTGGTTGTCAAAGAGAATTACTCCCCGTCCTTACAGCGGCTTGAGGTATGTTATCTGGCAAGTGGGAAAGACTTATGAAAATGCATTAATTATTTTATATTTTTTAGTGTCGAACAGTCAAGCATGAGGAAGGAAACACTCATTGCTAAAACTTATAAGTGGAAAACTTTCTTACACCCGTCCTATAGTTTAACATTTCTGTAAAACCTTTCCTTGAGGAATAAAAGAAATCATTGAACAGTTGAATGTATATTTTTGTATAACTCGAACTTGCCTTTTGTCCTAGATTTAGCGGTATAATAGGGTTTGACTGTACAGCAGGGTGGTTAAACATCTTGGAAATCTGGAAAAGTCTTGGAATTTGGTTTTGAAAAATGAAGATATGGAAAGATCTTGGACTTTCGAAATTCAATCAAAAGTCTTTGAGAAACAATGGAATTTTAAAGAAGTGGCTTGATTGTAATCTTTGTTATTCCATGTTTGACAGGCAGGGGACAGAGTTGGTGTGTGTCGTTATTCAGATGGAACCATGCATGTGTCACTGAATGGAGAAGATCTAGGAGAAGCTGCTTCAGGAATTCCAAAAGTGAGTTGTATTGTCAGCAGTTGTATAATGTGCAAGTAACTATTACACTGGGGTCTGAGTGGCGCAGAGGTACGGTTCTTCCCTCTGAAGCGAAAGGTACATGGTTCGATTCCCGGCAGCGCCAGGTATATTTCTCTGTGAAACTCAGTGAAAACCTATATGCTACCTCCCCTGATCCTATTCATGTAGGTGGGATCAAAGAACCTAGTCCTATCAGAGATGTATAAACTCGGAGGTCCTGTGTGCACGTTACGTATGTTAAAGAACCCTTGGCAATTAAAAATCGATAAGAGTAGGCCGCAAAAAAATCATATACACCAAAGAAAAAATCATAGACACTAAAGAAAAAAATCATAACACCAATGAAAAGAGCAATTCAAACAGCTGATTATGCTTTGACATTTTTTTGTTTACTTAAAAAAACACGATCACCATGATTTAAAAAAACAAACCAGTTGAGTTAAAATTGTCTGTCAATCCTTGTCCGGCTATTAACCAATAAAGACTAGTCACTCAAGACAAGCAGATGACCAGAATACAGGCAAATACGGCATTAGTGGCTCTCAGCAGATGTGAAAGTTTATAAAAGAGGTTGTAGTGAAAAATGAACATTACATTGTGGAATAAGGATGTCTACGGAAAGGATTTTTCTGATTTATACCTATTTAATCCTCTTCTTCCATTTTTATCTGCTTGGAAAACTGACTTTAGAATACCTTTTTTATTGTGTGAAGTTTTAGAAAATTTGAAAAGCAAACCTCATAACAATAACAATAGTTTATATAAAAAAGGAGGAAGATTGTAAATTAAATTCAGTGGTAGTTGAAAATGGATTGATAATTGTAATGAAGTGATAGACTACTTGCAGTGATCTCTACAGTAAATATGATAGATATCTGGCTATGAATTAAATGACACAATTATCACATCATCCGTGGATATATTTTTATGTGACTTTTCATTTGAGGTTTTTGGTTAGGCTGGATTGGTCAGCTAAAATTTTTCCCAGTTTTTATAAGTTATTGTGATGTCCAATCAACTCTCTCCTGTCATCTTCCAGAATGTGTTTGCTGTTATTGATATCCATGGTTGTGTTGAAGGTATTGATATAGTCAGCAGCTCCCTCATTGATACATCCAGTGTCATTGTGTCTCCAGTATACAACATGGATCTTTCTCTACAGGTATCTTATGGAAACAATGTTTTTAAACTTTTAGTCTGTTTTGTATATTTTAAAAAGTCTGTGATTGGAATTAAAGATCTCACATGAATCTATAGGCAAAGTCTTGAGAACTACGTAAGTTCCAGAGAACTTGTCTTTTAATTTGTCTGAATTTTCCAATTTAACATAATTAAAAGCCAACGACCGTAACCTTCTACCTGCATGTGATTCAGGTGTCAAAACCACTTTATTCTTTCTTATTTGTTGATGGACTTTATGTGTGACCTTTGTTTTTAAATGTAGGTCTCGTTTTTGTTGAGATTTGCTTTACACTCAACTTTTACAACATGCTATATATTTTGTTCTCAACATTTGAGAGATGTTTTTCAGAGGAATTATTTTCTTTTATTATCTTTAAAAAAAGGATCGAGACCAAGACAGTGATACCTCTGCCCACTTGTCCACATGTTTTCATACCAACCATGGCAAAAATATTCTTCTGAGGGAATCGGGCACACAAGCAGAGAGACTGGCCAGCTACAACAATGGCGTAGTTGTAGGCAACAAACCACTTAAAAAGAGAAAAGTCTTTCAGGTATGTGAAATTACATTTGATTTTGCTTATGAAAGGATTTAGAGGGGTCCCAGTGGCGAGGAGGTACAGTTCTCGCCTCTGAAGCGAAAGGTACCTAGTTCAATTCCCGGCAGCGACACTGTTAGGTATTTTTCTCCTTGAAACTCAGTGAAAACCTATATGCCACTCCCCTGATCCTGTTCAGGTAGGTTGGATCAAAGAACCTAGTCCTATCGAAGACGGATGATAAACTCGGAGGTCCCGTGTGTACGTTGCGCATGTTAAAGAACCCTTGGCAGTTGAAAATCGATAAGTGTAGGCCGCAATCCTGCTGTCCGGGCAAAATGAATTCCTACCACAAAGGTCACAGTGGGTTGATCACCTGCTTCACTTAACATCTTGATCCAGAGAAATCCAGCCTCATATAGCTGGCCCTACACTGTAATGGTAAAAGGGAACTGGATAAGTAAGAAAGAAAGAAATCATTTAGAACACTATTCAGTGTTTATTATTGTCTTCTTCTATTAATAGTTAAATAGCAGTGTGCCTGAAAAGTTTGTTTATTACACCATTTAAAATTTGCTGAGCAGATATTTGATAATTTTTTTCTCCTTTTGTTTTTTTCTGCAGGTTCGGTTGGGTAAACCAAATCTTACATGGTCATCTTCCCTTATGCTTGGCATTTTAGGATTTCCTGTCGACAAATTTGTCTTTCCTGCTTCTGCCATGTCCATTTCAAAACCTGCAATTATTATCCAGGGGGAATCAGTCTTCTTCTCTGGCCAAAAGGTTTGAACTGTTAACTCTTTGACAGAAATAACATTGATTCTATTGAATATATTTGGTGTTAACTCTTTGACAGAAATAAGGTTGTAATTCGTATTGAAGCATAAGGTTAATCTTTTATATGGTTTGGTTTGGTTTTATTTACCTATATATTTATTTATTTTTGTTTGTTTGCTTGATCGAGCCCCATTAATACCACAGAGCAGTGTCATGGCCAGCCCTAAGTTCAGCCATGAAAGGCACACAAGATACCTGCCATGATTGCAGGCACCCCGACCACCAAACAAGACTGAACACAGAGCCGTAAACTCTTTGGATCAGAGAGTTCAGACAAGCAGGTGATCAGCCCACTGTGTCCACAACTCTTTGCTGGCACCCATGAGCAATACACTGATCAGTATTAATCAAAGACGGGGCAATAAATAAATTACTGTAGTCCTTGTGGGTACCCCCTCAGCTATTGATAAAAACTGGGAGGTTCTACCACTCTGGGCATATTTATTTTTGTATGTTTGGAAAATAAGTTTTCAGTATCTTTTATCTATAATTCTAATTATTAATAATGCCTTCACACTCTTGTGTTAAATGTTTAGGTAAAGGAACACTTTGGTCCCAACTTGGACAGTCTTGGAGAAAATAGTCGCGTGGGCATCATGCTGGATGAGGAATCTTGTCTGCACTTAGTGGTGAATGGGATTGATCAAGGCATCGCTGCCAGGGATGTGCCCTCACCATGTTGGCCTCTCTTTGATTTGTACGGACAATGCCAACAGGTATGTTTTAGTTGTTGGTCACGATATAATTAGTTCAGCCAGTTGATACACATTTATGGCACATTCGAAAAGTATGATTTATATGAAAGCTCTAGTTAATTAGATCTTCATATTTCACTGTTTGTGTAAGTTAATTTGTTGATTATTGATTTCTTTCAGGTAACAATACTACCTGACTCATTCGAACATCTTGCTGCCTCTGGTTTTGGCGAAGAAAGAGAAAAGGCTGATTTAGAAGACAGTAAGTATAAGTTCTATTTTACTGTGAAAAACAATCTGTAAATGATCTTTGTGGGGTTTTTTCAAAACAATTTTAGTAATAAAAAAAAGAAGTCACTCATTTTAAAAATTCATTCTTGGAAGTAGATGTAGGGGATAGATTTATTTGATGCTAAAAAATTGCCAACTCTGTCTTTTTCATGAACGGCCATTGCAACTCCTTACCCATTTAGTTAGTCTGCTGCATCACATGAAGTAATTAATGTCATTTTTCCTTTACTTTTCCATCAGAAGGCAAAGAGAATTTTAATCCAGACACAAACACAGGGGGCTCACGCAATTGTGAATATCTCAATATCTGCAACAGACTCAAGTCTAATCTGGGATTGCCTGGTAAGAGTTGAATATCAAATATGTGAAATTATTCCATCTGTATTAAGAGAGAAAAGGTTATGAATTTATGAAAACCATTGCATTAGATAGCTGATAGTATTTGTTACTTTTATGTTCCAAAGTATATATTATTATCTATTATTATTATATAAGGGGTCCCAGTGGCGCAGAAGTACGGTTCTCGCCTCTGAAGCGAAAGGTTCCCGGGTTCGAATCCCGGCAGCAACATTGCCTGACTGTGTTTTTCTCCTTGAAACTCTGTGAAAACCTATTAGCCACTCCCGTGATCCTATTCAGGTAGGTGGGATCAAGAACCTAGTCCTATCAGAGATGAACGATAAACTCGGAGGTCCCGTGTGCACGTTAAAGAACCCTTGGCAGTTTAAAATCAATAAGAGTAGGCCGCAAGACTGCTGTCCGGGCAAAATGAATTCCTACCACAAAGTCACATTGGGTTGATCACCTGCTTGGCTTAATACCTTGATTCAGAGAAATCCAGCCTCATGGTGCTGGCCCTACACTGTAATG